>BJBW01008240.1:0-29053 GCA_004320125.1 Scolopax mira
TGTGGTGGGGTGTGGGTGTGGGGTTTAGTTGGTGGGTGCTTTTTTTTGTGTGGGTGGGTGGGTTTTATGGGTTTGTTGAGGTTTTTTGGGGTGGTGTTTTGGTTTTTATTTAAGGTTTTTGTTTGTTTGTTTTGGTTTTTTTTTTTTTTTAAAATGTGGTTGGACTTGATGATCTCAAAGGTCCCTTCCAACCACTAAGATTCTGTGATTCTGTTATTCTGTGATTCTGTGATTATATAGAACCAAAATACTTGGTCAGGTTTTCTACTACTTGAATTGGAGATTCTGCCTTAGATTAAATGATCTGCACTGGCATGTGTGTGTGAAACACTTAACATTCTCTTAGGCCGAAAACACACCTTGAAAATGTAAAGTTGAACTTTATATTTGTGTTTTACTATAATTGAAAGAGCCACGAAAGCATCAAAGCGTGACTGTGGCCAGTGGAGGGTCAGAGCAGCAGTGTTCCTCTAATTATGAAAGACCAGCAGAACATGAAGTTCTGATGTGTGAAATGATGTAGTACATCGTGATGATTTGACACAGAGTTGGTACAGTTTAAGTCTTGCTATAGAGGTACTACTGTAAGAAGTTCTGCCTCAACTCATGTTCTGCCATGAGTTGTCAGCTGCAGAGGTAACAGCAGTGAATTCTGACACCAGAGGGATGTTACTTCTTAAGCTCCACAAAATCAGGAGGCAGCAAAGTCAGGGCTATCTGACAGGTTTCATGAGTAGGATGTGGATGGGTAGAGGTAAAAAACCAATTGGAACAAGGAAATTTCTTTAAGGAGGGGATGGCTCAGGTGCAAAGTTCTCCCCCAGAACACTGCTATGGCTCTGTCCATGCTTCCTGGCATATTTCACAAATTTTACCTTGGTAAAACAAAGCATCAGCCTGTTGGGAATTCTGAGAGCTGTATCATGGGTGACCTAAGGGGAAACAAACTGACCTTGGCAACAAATGCACCCAGGATTGCTGATACTGTGAACTGGGAAGCATGACTTGATGGTGGAATGGACTGCTGCCCGTGAAGTCTGCTCATCTCCTGCAAGCCAAAACCTTCTTGGTGGGGACTGATGAGTGTTTTGAATTCCTCTCTACACCCTGATAAGGGGTGATTTGCTAGCTAAAATTATGTGCAAGGGCTCATTTCTATAAAAGCAGATGTAGTGCTCTACCCCTGTGTCCTGTGTTTTGCAAGTGCAGAGGTAGAATTGATGGTTTACAATAGGCAGTCCTTAATGTCATGAATCCCACTTAAAAACAAACAACTTTTTTAAAGAAGCTTTTTGTAGGCTGCTGCGTAAGTATTGCTTTGCTTTTGCATTTGGCAGTGTCTCCCTCATCTAGCTTAGTATCTATTTTCTGGATAATGTTGGTTAGACACTAAGCTTTATTTTATTTTTAAAAGGAAAAAGAGTAAAGGAGAGTTCAGAGGAAAATCCCTTGAAAATAATTCATTTTATTGACAGTTTCCACTTAAGTCTGACAAATCTATTTGTAGCCTGTGTGATAGAGATGTGGATTCCTCATATCTCAGCTGGAGTATAGTGCAATACACCTCAATGTATAGCCTACGGACTAGTAGTTTAGAGGAGGGTTTTTTTCTGTAAAAATGTGAAGCCCTCTAAAGACCCTTAAGTCGGGGCACCAGTGAAACGTTTTTGTCAGTCTGTGCAAAGAAAGAAGCTGTTGTTAGTCAGCTGCATGCTTTGACAGCTGTGAGTAGAGATAGTGCAAAGTCATGCTGGAAATCTCTAGGTAAGCTTTTTACTTGGACCATTAACTAATCTGAATGATACTGCTTGCAATAAATCAGAAAAAAATATAAGTGAATCATATAAATTTGTAGGCCAAAGGCTGGCTGCCAGGCCAAGTACAGATTGCACAATGACTTCCCCTTCTGGAAAGCTTGTGGGGACAAAGTGTTGAGCTGAATTATTTGTTTCCAGACAAGGTACACGAGGAGAAACAGTAACGCTGGTATCTATTCCATGTGATGTGTTTCTTGGAATAGCTATAAAGAAGAAGCCCCCAAATTGCTGTATTCAATGGTCTTCTTGTACAGCCAATAAAGAACAGTGGGTTATTGTTGTACATTAATGTTTTCCTGTAAATAATTGTACTGTATGCAAAAATATAACAGAGCTTGTGGTTTTGGAAAGACATCCTGGCTTTATTTGCAGAGGTAATAGAATTTGGAAATCTAGAATCTCTAGTGGGAAATGGAGAGGATCTCCTCTTGTACATAGACAACTTTTTTTTTTCTGCAGGCTTGCACAAATAAGAAGTATTCCTGATTTTACTGCTTATAATGCTTGCCAAACCATTATATTTTTTCCTCTTGTATCTGTGCTATGAGCAACTATGGTCTCGAACATCTTTGTTCTAAAATGTTTGACATGCAACACTGCAATACATTGAAAATACTTTTGAAAAACCTAGTAACAGGATAGTGTGAAATCACCTAACTGAACAAAAGCCCTAGTTTCTCTGGAACCTTATTTTTTCCTTGGATGATATGGATACGTTTGTTACTGGCAATTAAATGTCTGGATAATGCATACAAAAGCCTTTGCTTCTGTCAAAAAAAAATCAGCATGAGTATTTTGGGAGTTCTGTGCAAATGCCACATGGATGGATAAAGGCCCAGACGAGTTGAAAGAGAACATAGAAAACCAAGTGTTTACTGAGTCAGATTTTCAGAGAAATCACTGCTAGTTAAATTTAAAGTGAAACAATCGCTTCGTACTTATTAAAACAACTTATTCTGGTGAAATTAAAATAGATTATAAATTATCCTACTTTGATGTGGGTTGTGAGAGAATAGAATTCCTTTTCATGAACTGTTTTTTGGTTTATTTTTATATTACATGGTTGAAAGTATGCATTTTAACAGGATATCAGCAGTCTGCTTGACTTCCTGGAGACAGTCCTTCCAAAATAGATGGCCTCAGAGATAAAAATATGCAGCATTAACTACTTGAACTGAATGCTTTGGCACAAATTTATTTGATTTGTTAAGGGGACTTTAAATTTAGCAAATTTAGCAATTGATCAATTATTCCATTGAATTGATTGAAACACCTTGGATTAAAATCCTTGTATGTTGTAAGCTTTACAGGAAGCAGTCTTACTCATTGCACAGCTACTGTGCAACAGGTTTATAAGCCTTTTTCTCCCTGAAGAAAAAAATATAAACTGAAGTATATATTTTAAGATCCACTGTAAGATATAATAAGGTGAAAGTAACACCAAAATTGTCTAAAGTAGGATGAAAGGAATCACATTTTCTTGCCCTTTTGTGGCCAAAAAGATCACTAGATTTAAAACAAGCATGCAGTGCTATTCTATCACTTTTGTGTAATTATAACTAACTGACAGTTTTTCTTTAAAATACAGAGGAAACCCCCAGTTCTGCTGCAGGAAGCACTGTGTTTTATGAAGCCTCAGGTTTTAATTTGTGTCAAGGGTTAAAAATGAAGGTATTTGTTCAATGCAGGATTTGTGCTCCTCTAAGCCTTCTTTCGCTGTAGTCACATAGTCAGCTGAACATGACTAAGGACACTCACTCCATCATTCATTCACAGGCTGGGAAGGGGAATAGTTCTGCTGACTCATGCTTATAAGACTTTTCCTTGCTCCGCCTCCATTCATTTCAGCTCCTCCTCTCCTCTCTTCATGCTGGGAGCCTACTCTATTTAAACAGCAGTCCTAGAGGGAAGGCAGTAGTTGAGGCTTGTGGTTTGGTTGCTTTTGCTGGCTGTACGGGCATTTTCCTAAAGACCTCACTTCTCATCAGATCTGCAGCTAAAGGTAGGGAGTGCTACATGTACACGTAGAGAGCTCTAACATACTATAACATTGCTGTCTGAGTATTGTACTGGTCTGGTGTCATTTTTATGTACCATAAAGGTGAACTTTTTCCACCTACTTATTGTGTTTGTAGGGATGTGTGGAGCCTGGCATGTAGGAACAATAGTGCATGTGTGCACAGGGGGAACAAACTTCTGAAACTTGTAGGTTTAACATAAAATGTTAAAGCTATTGAGATTGGGTCTTTAAAAGAAACAATGAATTAAACTTTAAAAACTGCTGGTGAAATGAGTGGGTTGATAAAGGAAAAAAAAAGCTGAAGAAAACTGTTGCTTTTGTATTAGCATTGTTCTTGTGGAAACCTGAGTGTCCTGGTAGCTCTTTCAGGCTCTTCCATTATTTATATACACTGACTACACTGCTCTCTTGAACTCTCCCCGTGTGCTGCACAGGCTATACCTGGTGGTCCTCACCTGAGCCAAAGTCTCATTGATGTTACAGGGAGAGCTACTCACCTGCCACTGATGTAATTTGGCTTTTCATTTCTGCTAAAGACCATTTAGTGTCATTGCCTTGCTAAATGCACCTTTGCTTTTTCTTTTACTTGCTTAAAAACTGTTTCAGTTGTGCAGCCTGGAACTCCTGGGGGCCACACTGACCAGCTCTGTGTGAATAGTGATAGTCCCTCCAGGCTGGGGGCTGTGTCAGGAATGTATGCGGAGTTTGGCCTGGAATGAGCAGGGTGCTTTTCCAAGCCAGATCAATTACGTAAGGTCACACAGACACTGAAATGCTTTGGAAGCAGCAAGGAGATAAATTGTGGAGCCAAATGAGGAGGAGGAAAGAGACGTCCATTTAAAGTAGGAAGCCTAAAGCAGGAGCCAGAAGAGGGATCAGTGTCACTGAGTTGGCTGACTGTGGGTGCCCAACAGCCTGGTCTGTGTAAAAGGAGGGTGAGAAGAGCAGTCTTGGGTTTCTTGCTAGCTCAGGCTTTCTCTTGCTGCTTACTAGTGCTGCATAGATTTGGAATAAGCTTTGATGTCCTGTGTGCTTTCCAAGAGCTTCTACAAGAACAGGCTTTCATCTACCATGCTGTGTTAGTGGTACACTTATCACGGTATACGTGGTCCCTTGATTTTAAGATTAAAAAAAAAAGTTACAGTAATCCACCTTTACTTCTAGCAAACAGGAAAAGTGAATGTTTGGCCTGAAAGAAATGCCTAAGATGTTCTGAGTTTTCCTCACAAAGTCAAACATTTAGCCTATGGCGTGGGAATATTGCAATCTGGTTTGTTTTATACTAAAAAACTATGAACTAGAAATTATAGAGGTAGCAACTATAGGATGTGGAAGGATCTCTCCCCATTAGAAGTGACATACGAGGGCAAACAGAAGCTTCTCTGGTTAATCTTGATAGACTTGTCCAGTGTCAAAACTTCAGGAAACAAAGCATGTAGCACTAGAGTGGTCATTCTGGGGTTTTGTGAACCCAGATCATGAATAAAATCATGGCTAAGAATGGCCACATAAATGCACAGATCTAGTAATGTCTAGAATAACAATTGTGTTCCTCTTGCCATTAGGGTTTACATTAGTTCCAGCAAATGCTCCTTTTTCACATGGCAGAAGGTACAAGACTGGAGGAGGAGTGTGAAATGAGGACAGCGTTATCACTGAGCCCGCGGCTGCCGGCTTTGCTCTCTATCAGGGTGGCGTCGGGTGGCTAGTGCAAGGGCCAGGAGCCAAGGCAACATTTCTCCAATGCAAACAGGCCTGCCAGGCTGACTTCTACTGTCTTGTGCCTTTTTTTGTCCCCTTCAGCCTCCCCCAGGAAAAAATTCTGGCACAGAATGGCATGACTTTGCTCCCAGGCCTTACAAAAGGGCTTGCAGGCTTGTTACGTGTATGCAGGTTTTGCTGCTCTCCTGGAACTGTTGCCATGTGCTGTATTGGGTTGGTTCAGCAGTCCTCCTTCCAGCAAAAATCCCATGGCTGTTGCTGGGTTACCACTGTCTACAGAGGGCATACAGTCTCTCTGAATGCTGCTGCAGAGCAGAAACCTGGAAGATCGCTTCCAGAGATCTTGCTTCCCTCTTCCAGACTCCCAATAGTTGCACAGAAACAAGACGTGCACTCTGTGTTAGGAAAAAAAATGAGAACTTATTGTCCTGTGTAGTATAGCCATGGAGAAGGATTTCTTTATTACCGTGGATGAAGAAAAGTGTTCATCTTCTGTAGTGTGTGCATCCACCTTTGAATCCCAATTAAACTGGGAACCTTGAAAGTTACCTTGAAATCCAGCTCTCTTCGAAGCTAGATGCTTGAAATTACTTGAATTGGAAAGCATGACCATTATGTCTTTTTACTGGTTCTTGCCCTGTCAGGAAAAATGCATTAAAGTCTTGGGCTACTGCCTAGTTAAGTGGTAACAGGCACTTAAGTGTTACTACACTGTGGTCTAAAAATTTGGACAAAGCTGCTAGTTTTGAATTCAACTTGGGAGTCTTGCGTCCCTCTCTACTTAGATGAACTCGGTCTTCTTGGAATAGCTCTGTCCAGCTATTGTGCATTGTCAGCAGTGTCTGTGTATTGGTGAATGTGAGAATTGTCACATCCTTGCAGGAAGATGGCACTTACAAGATTCCTCGGGAAGCCTGGAATTCTGCAAATCCTAAACTCCCCTGTGCTTTTCTGGCTGCTCATTCAACCTCCAGGGGCTTACTGCATTACTGTAGTTGCTGGTGATGTAAATGTCAGGCTTAAAGTGAAGCCTTACATTCGTAGGATGGCATTTGCTGTGATACCTGTGTCAAAGCAGTGATGTGCCAGACCTTCTGGAAGTGTCAGTGCACTTGCCAAAGATCTTTCTTGTGCTTGTCAAGGGTGTGGAGAGTGTGCCCAACTGAATGAAGACATGCCACTCGGTGCTTTTTCGCTTAGCTTTCCAAAATGGCAATAATGGTTTTATAAAACACTGTATCTCTGTGGATAAAAGCTTAAAAGCTTGTGCTGAATTTCAAAAATTTCATGATTATTGTAGTAAAAATATATTTTTAACTTCTCTGGATTAGTGATGGTATAGTTGAGTTCCCTGGAAAACAAAAGAAGTCATTATTTGACCGAGTAGGATTCCTGCAGGAATGGCAAATAAGATATTAATTGAATAACTAGTTTTGTAAATTCCACTGTAATGACACCTTAGTCTCCAAGATAATTATGTATGTTTTGTTTAAAGACTTGCTGTTATTTACATGTTCAAACCTAGAACTCTGTTTTCTGGAAAAAGTACAAAGAAGGTTCAGGAACTAAACTACTTTTTTTGAAAAAACCACCCTGTAACAATGGATGGTATATATTTGAAAATGCAGGTAGGAGACTTCCAGGCTTTGGGCAGAAGTCTTGAGTGAGGTTTGTTCTAATTATCAGTAAAAGCACAATTTGCTTTAAAGAGTACGAGGAGCTCATGATAATTGACAGTTTTCTGCACATTAGGCAGAAGTGGAGTTTTCATTAACTGCTGCAACACTTCAGTTGCTGCAGTCAGAAAATTGCTGAAGTTGCCAGCTATTCTGGAGGGACTTGAATTCATGTGTGGAAAAAAGATAAGGATTTCTCCTTGCATTTTTTTTTGGTGGTGTATAATCAGGGAATCATGCTTTGGCTCTGGGGGCAAGAGGAGGAAAAGATAAGCAAGCCTGTCCCGAGTGGAGGAGTGTAATGTGATGGTCTGCAATGGCAGGATAAAACTTTAGATCAACCTGTGTTTGTAGAAAGTAATGGATTTTTTTTTTTTGTCAAAAAGGCAAATAATTCAAAACTTATTTGTCTTAACAGGTAGACTCCAGGACCTAAATGCTTCCGGACAGGAAGATGCATGCATTATCGACCAGACCCTGGAATAAAAGTGGGTTCAAGCCACTGCCTGTTGTCATCATAGGTGAGCTTTTTCCTGCCAGCATTACTGTGTTCTCTTGTTCTGTTTTCAGCTTTTGTTCCATGTGTCCTTACTCAAGGACATGCCAGACAGAAATGCCTGGCCACCACTTCTGCGTCCTTTCCCTGGCAGCCAAACTTTCTCTAGTATGAAGAGAAAGATCACTAAGAACTGTGGGAAGTAGGGAACCAGGTATTTGACAAACTGGGACACATACCTCTTTTTTTTTTTTTTTTTTTTTTAAATAGTAATGTTGGTAACCTTTGGGGCATGAGTTAAGCTGAGCCTGGTTTTTCCTCTGGATATTTAGAAGGGTTTGAAATCTTGTCACTATAGATAATCACTTCATAGTGAGTTGATTATCTGTAGTGCTTGAATTAGAGATGGGTTTGTGTGATCTTTCCCCCCTCCCCCCCATTATGTGTGTTTAAAAAGTGTTACAGATAAGTTAAAGTTTCTTGAAATCTTGCACAGAATTCTTTTAAAATGCAAGCCAGCTACACTGATTTTATACAGATTTAATAGAATGGTAAAAAGCTGAGATATTTCTGCCAGTTCAGAAAGCAGGTTATGTAGTAACTGTTGTATCTACAACACACAGTTGTGTTTTCTAAGAGGGGAGCTTTGTGATGTGAAGTGCTTTTTGTTTTTTGAAGCAAAGCACAGGTCGTGAGGTCAGTGCCTTCCCCTCCGTGACCCAGGCTCCGGTGCAGGTGCTGGACCCTGTTCATCCGAGCGTGTGTTGAAATCCCTCGCAGAGCTGGGTTCCTTCCTCATCTGCCATCTAATTCATAGCCCCCAAGAAAGCCAGTCTAAAGTTAGTGCACTGCATAAATCACACTTAATCCTCATGAGCAGTGAGTTCGACAAGGACACAGCTGCCAGCAGGGTCTAGTCTGAGGGTGACTTTGCACTGCCCAGCTGTATGAGTCTTGAGGTGGGAGGGAGGATATTTTTGGTATGTCCCTAGTGTACTTCTGCAGGGATCCAGTGTGGAGATGTCGCTGAAGCCTGGGAAGCACCCGTGTGGAGATGTGAGCTGTGAGGAGGCTGTTGGGTCCAAGTGGCTCGGTTGTTTCACTACAGCTGGATGTCACACACAGGTTCCAGCTGCTCCCTGGCAGCCTCAGGAAAGCAGTTGCTTTTGAGAATAGTTTGAGCCCCAGAGGCAGCTGTACTTGTCACCATCCACATCAAATGGAAACGTGACTCAGAGTAAATCCTCAGTGTGCATGGCTGAGTGTTCTGCACTAAGTTTGACTTAAGTGCCTCCTTGTACTTGCTTAAGCAGAGTAGTAAGCTGGAAAGTGTTATATTTTGCTGTAGCTTGATTTGCTTTTAATTTCTGTTGCTTTTGGATAAGTTTCCTGGAAGTGGAGTATTCCAGATACTGACCTGAAGCCGTCCTTGCTCAGCACAGCAGCCTTTGACCCAGCTGCAGCGTGTGCTGCCCTTCTCATCGCCCAGCTCACTCCGAGCTCTGCAGCCCCAGCCTTCCTCTACTCCATCTCCATGGAGCAGCCTTTGCTGCAGTCACTTACACGTGTGGCACGGGCACCGTGTCAGCACAGGCTGCTGTGGCACCTCATCTCTCCCACCCTGCACGGGCACTGCGCTGTGCGATGGGTGACGTCACGTTCTGGTGAGCAGCAGAGCCTGAGCAGACAGAGAAGCTGACACCCTTATGCAGACACTGTAAAATATTAAGCATGCTGGACAACAGCCATGTGAAAACTTTCCACGGCCCACTCTCACTGGCCTTTGGAGTCACATATATCAAGTCTTTTTTTTTTTTTCCAGTGGCTGGCGGGTGGTCAGCAGGAGGAGTTTAGACTTTTTTTTTTTTTTCCCCGTAACACAGTCCCACACTACCATGGTAAGGCTGGTTCCCATTTAAGGACACTTTAAAAGTGTCCTTAAGACTTGTTAGTCAAAACTGCTATTGCCAGATATCCCTTATTAGATGGGATTTCTTACTGAGCTGAGCTGTTCCCCCTTCACTTCAGTAGTCCCTCTTTTTTTGTGGACTTACTCTGTATCCTGTGTGTGATGAATACTCTGTAGTGGTATGAAATGTGCATCCAGGAGAACTGAGGCCCCCAGTCAGTATGTGACTAGTTACCAAACCTTTGAAGAAGTTCATGAGCAATAATTCAATTCATCAGCATGCTAGAGGCTTCAGGTGATGTTATCTTCTGCCTTTACCCTGATGTCTCTTCAGTAAGTTCTGAAGACCTTACAATGCCAATAGGTGTAACTGAGCAGGAGAAGGGGAAACACAAAGGTAAAACAATTTTCTCAACTCCATCCAATAGGTCAGTAGTCAACCTGGAACAGAAATCCCCCTGTGTCAACAGCAGTCTCATACACTTTGAATTGGTGTGGGTATTAGAAGCACTACTCAAGGGTCTGCTTTATCTACAGGAGTATAAATTCATCTCAGTTGTGTGGTATGGGGTTTTTTTTTTTTTGTTTTAGGGAATGGACCTTCTGGAATCTGTCTCTCGTATTTGTTGTCAGGCTACATCCCGTACTTCAAAAGAGGCTCTCTTCATCCTCATCCCGTTCTTCGGAGGAAACTTGAAGAGGCACCAGATCTCTCTATTTTGGACCAGGTTCGTGTAAAGAGAAACAGTATAACATCATAGTAAAGCATCCTAGGGGTGGACATGATAACCTCATTTGACTTTCAAAGCACACAGACAGAATGAGCCTTAGGCAAAGTACTTTTAGTTGCCCAGATATCCCTTTTATGATATGCCAGCATTGCTGCAGTTTCTTGAGTCCTCAGGCAATAACAGGGTTTTTGTGCCAGTGAATGAGCTTCACAGAGCACCAAAACCACTCTGGGAGTAACAAACTGTCTGCTGCCTGGCAGGACATGCATTTTGACTGTCTGATCTGCCTTTCTTTAGGATTTGAAGTATCTCTCTGAAGGCTTGGAGGGACGATCCCACAGCCCTGTGGCTCTTTTGTTTGATACCCTTCAGCATCCAGACACAGACTTTGGTGGAACAGCAGAATCTGTCCTCAGTTGGTGGCACGAGACCAACAGAGCCATCCCTCACCTGGTCCTTGGCAGAAATGCTCCCGGAGGTGCCTGGCATGTATGTGAATTGAAGCCTAACTGCTTAGGTCTGCATATTGTGATATTAAAAAAAAAAAGAGCATGGGAGGCATTTATATTTCCAGTCTGTTCTTTTTGGAGAACATGAATAGCTTAATCCATGACAGCAAATCAGATGAAATCACTGATTTCGTGATCAGTGCTATATTGAAACGTGACAAAATTGCATTTCACTTCTTACATTAAATAACTGAAAGTTATTTTACTGTGTTTCTTGTTCCAGACTATCGAGGGCTCTATGGTTACCCTGAGCAGAGGTGAATGGATGGGACTCCCAGATCTCCCGTTCAAAGACTGGCTAAAGCAAAAGAGAAGGTAAGATAGCTATGGTGCAAACTTTCAAATGTTATTTGGGAACCTGGAGTGGTCTTCTTGAGTGTGGCTGTCCATCTGTTATGGGTGATTCTAGTGAGAGAAAGGATACACTCCCACTCCCGAGTATGAGTCTATTCTGCATTCAGTGATTCGGGTTAAATTGCAGTGCTGCTTGGAATGTGTCCTCAACACCTACTGGGGAGGTGGATCAAAGTGACCATGAGTTCTGCATAAAGCTGGGAAAAGGCATGGTCATCTGACTTCTGTCTACTGCTGCTGTCTCTAATGACAAGTACAATCAGCCCAGCTGCTCTGCAGTCTCTGAGGTGCTTCTGCTCTTGAGATGGCTAATCTTAAGAAGTACAGGAGTTAAAAAATGGAATAGAAGCAAGATGCAAGAGGAAGGCATAGATGATCAACCATGTTCTTGGGGATAGGATTCTGGGATTGCTGCTAGAGAAATCTGCTTCTGTCCAACAGCTTGTGGACTTGAGTGTTAGCTCTAAACACCAGGAATAACTTTGCTAAGTCAGGGAAACTGGGTAAGCATTCTTGGTATCCTAGATGGCTCTAGGATAGATTTGGTGGAAGAGGGGAGTAATTTCTGTCTCTTAACTGCTGCTTGACCTTTGTGTGTACTATATTACAGAGGCCTCAGAAACAATCGAGCCACAGCAGAAGACATTGCTCAATATTATGAACACTATGTGGTGAGGAAAGGACTGCAGAAGAATTTCAGATGTGGTACTGTTGTGACCTCTGTGAGGAAAGTAAGTGCAGAGAGCATCTCCTACCACATACAGAAAGATATGCAGGAGGATTGTGACTCGCTCTGGAACTTCAATGAGAAAAGTACAGAGGTCTTTCAGGTGGATGGATTCTTCAAAACTGTACAAGGTGATAAACAACCCTTCTCTGTCTATGCAGAGAATGTCGTCTTAGCTACAGGAGCATACGATAGTCCTACTTGGCTTGGGGTCAAGGGAGAGAACCTTTCCTATGTCCATCACCAGCTGTCTGCCCTAGAGGAAGCAGTGAAGAACAACAGCATTGGTGTCATGTCAGATCCAGTCTTGATTGTAGGTGCTGGTCTGACAGCTGCTGATGCAATTCTCTTTGCTCACCACTGCAATATTCCAGTAATCCATGTTTTTCGGAGACGAGTCACTGATCCAGGCCTTATATTTAACCAACTACCCAAAATGATGTACCCTGAATACCACAAAGTCCATCAAATGATGAAAGAACAGTCAGCTGCTTTTGCTGGGCCCTATGAGTGTTACATTAGCCTTCCTGAACATCATGTTCTATCCTTTGGCAAGGATAAGAAATGTATCTTTCAAGACAAGAATGGCTACCAGAAAGTCTATAAAATTTCCATGGCTCTTGTTCTAACTGGCTCAAACCCCAACCTCTCCTTTCTGCCAAATAATGGCATTGACTTGGTGATGGATAGTGGCCAACCAGTCAATCCAAAGAGGAATCCCATAGATGTTGACCCATTCACCTATGAATGCACTCAGGAGAAAGGGCTTTATGCTCTAGGACCTCTAGCTGGAGATAACTTTGTGCGCTTTGTGCAGGGGGGGGCTCTGGCTGTTGCCAGCTCTCTGTTAAAGAAAGCAAACAAAAATCCCCCCTAACAAAACAAAATTCCTCTGCTAACTGTGTCTGGGTAACAGCTGTTTTCTTAAAAAAGCAAGTCATCTGTTTTGTACAGCCTCAAATGTGAAACTTGCTCATGGTATTCTCCAAGGTTATGCAGAGAGTTACTAAGTTCTTGCTGAGTTATTTGGAAATATCAAGTCACCAAATACAGAGTGGGTTTCCCACACAGCAGTACCTTCAGTTCCTGGGGGCTCAGCTCCTTTCCTGCACAGCTGCGTATTAAGGCTGCAAGGGCTTTGGGTCTTGTGCCTGGAAAAGTAGGGGGCAAAGTAATGATTGCTCTGCTGTGCAACATCTTCCAGGTTGCTGAAAACTGAATTTGGGAACAATCTATGTTAATTATTTCCAGGCAGCAGGCTGATAGCCCGTGTCTGTCAGTGTCTTACAGTGTTTTTTTCATGAAACAAAGCCAGCCAACATAGTTTTATTTGCTCCCGTGGCTTGTCTGTATGTTCTTATTAGATCAGAAATAACTGAAAGATGTTGCAGGTACCTCCTCTGGCACATAAAGTGGTTACTCTGCAAATAAAAGCTGACATAAAACAATCAAAACTATTGTCTCACTGACTCCAGCAACAAGTAATATGCAATATTTTTTTAAACAAGAGATTCCTATGATGTGTTTTTTTTCTCCTTCTTGAGAAGGAATGGTACCGATTTACAAATACTTGGTTTGTCATCTTGAAGCTTTTTACTTTCTAAACCCTGAAGCTGCAATAGCCAAATTCTTGGCAGCTGCTGTAGAGACAGCAGAACTAAAGGGGAGCTACTGGTCTGTCCTGTAACTGCCCAGGTACTGTATCGGGCTGCTGCTGCACAGGATTTCAGAAGGATGTAATATGTTGTACGTTGTATGAATGTCTAACGTAATGTGATTTTTAAAATTTTTTTAAGAATACTATTTCTGTAGAAAGGAAACTGGCACAGTCACTTTTTGATAGTTTTTATGCTATATGTATAGCAGTTCTTTCATACTAGTTTTCTAAAAGATTTTTATGGGCAAAATATTTTGTTACAGGCTTCCAGTCGGTGCTTTGGATGCACTGGGGTGGGTGGGAACAATGCCTTATGTTGCAAACAACATTCTCAACAGACCTCCAGGGCCTTTCGCAGGCGAAAAAAATCAGAGTCCTAGCTAATCTTATTTGATGTAAAGGCTGACTCTGATCCCTGTGCCGTGCTGAAACTTGCTGACATGGTGAAATATTGCACGTGGCTCTGGAAAGCTGAGAATGTGGGACAGTGGCCATTTGTACATAAATCGGCCTGAAGCCGAGATGTGTAAGGAGCTTGGCTGGGGTGTTGCTGTATCACACTTGAATGGTTTTGCCACTGACTATTGTATGAAATTTTTCAATAAAGTGATTTCAGACTTAGCCTGTGCTTGTTTTTTAACTCTGAATCTCTGACCCAGAGAAGATCTAATGAACTGTTCATCAACTCCCTGGTAAGCACCAGGGTGTGGGTTGTGCCTGCCAAATCCTGCATCTTTTCCCTCCCGAGGAGCATTTCTCTGGATTTGTTTTCTATCTTCCTCTCCCCAGCAGGATGGAGAACCCTTGTAAAGAGTGCTTTGGCAGTAGCCACCTCTTCTGTGAGTCTAAAACACAACAGAAACCCAGCCTACTTGCCAAGCCCTTGTCTAGGGCTTCTTCCATCTTTTTCCTGCTCCCTACTGTCTTCTCCTGTCAAAACCCAAATGAGGGCCTAGTCCTGTAAATCGGTAAGAAAGTTTAGGTCAGAAGGGACAACTGGAGGTCTCTAGTCTAACCCCACTAAAAGCTTTGGAGTTAGACCTGGTTACTTGGTGCCTTATCAGGGAAAGCTTTGAGTATCTCCCGGGATGGAGATTGTGCTATCAATGTTTGATTGCCCCAGTCAGCATTTGACCCCCTTTCTTGAGAATTGTGGGCCATTTTCTTCATGAGTTGAAGTGTCCCTTCAGTGATCCAGTTTGTTTACTGGATCTTGGAGCGTGTTGTTGTTTTTCTCATGGCACAGCTCTGAGGTGACAGTTTCCCTTGTGTCTGTTATTCTGGCAATAGTAGGATTCATGAATATGGATAATACAAGATGGCACAGAACCTTGTGGTTTCGGTACTCCCCAGGAGAGATGAGCCGAGTCTCCATTAATCTGCCTTGTACTCCTCTAGACCAGGTTCCAAGCAGTGCAGGATTGTGCTCTTCCTCACCTGCAGCTGAACTTTGCTAGAAAAAAATTGGTGACCACCTTTCTAAAAATACCATTTTTAGCTAGGTCTCAAATTCCTGCCTCAAAAGCAAATGAAGTGGAAAACAAAAGCCAAAGGGCATGTTAAAAAAACCCCAAGGGGCATCGGAGTGTGCTGGGAATAAGGGTGTAGGGTTGGTGTCTAGTGAAATGCTGCTTTTCCCATCACTGTGGTCAAGGTCATAGCGTTTGTGCTGATCGTTC
The DNA here is from genome assembly GCA_004320125.1 of Scolopax mira. Taxonomy (NCBI): domain Eukaryota; kingdom Metazoa; phylum Chordata; class Aves; order Charadriiformes; family Scolopacidae; genus Scolopax; species Scolopax mira. Next base: position 15,298 of record BJBW01008240.1, read on the forward strand.
CCATATCCCATGTTACGTTACTGTGACCTAATTTGCCCTGTGCAGGGGAGCTCCTAACTAGGGCAGCAGCCTGTGCCTGTGTTGGGGGAGCTTGGGCGACTGCATTTTAAATAGCTGGCTTTCTCACCCAAGAAGGGTGAGCTGATCGCTTGCCCTGTGTAGGACCAGAAAGGGAAGTGGTTTTTTATAGCTGACGCTTAGGAAATACTACATTCTGCCCCCAAGGGATTTTGAAGCAGAGGATCTCAATAGCAGAGGTAGTGGTTGGCTCATCAACAATGACTATGCCTCAGGGCAAGGCTGTGCAGGGCTAATCCATGTTGTCATTTAGCTCTCCGTATCCAGGGAGACAAATATGGATTATTTTCCAAAACACCAGCCGTGAGAGTCAACAGATACCAGCTTTGTTACGTATGGGATTCACCCGTGCATTATTACCTTGACCTACAGCATGTGGCAGGACCAGGAAAAAATCAGTCTCCTCTTGGGCCTTCTGCACATCACATGCCCCTGGTGGGAGTGATGCAGCTTTGTCAGGCAAGACACTAAACACTTTTACCACCGTTCCCGTTGCTGCACAAGAGCCCGGCCGGACAGCTGCCTCGGCGAGTCCCCTGGCTACTTAAAATTGAAGACCACTCTGCTTCATTTCTGTCCCCCCACAAGTCCTGTGATATTCTCTCTGTGCTGTCCCATGGGAACCTCCTGAAGCCGCCGTGACCAGAGCAGGTCGGTCTGGGAAGCCTTGAGCAACTCCCTGCTCTGCTCACTTTTGGATAGAGCAGGTTTAGTTTTGTTGAGGTCTCTGGCTGTTGCTAAGAGGGGATGTTCCTCGCTCCACATCAGGTGCCCATTTTCTGGCCTTCAGGGCTCCTCAACCTCCTCTGGCTTCCTCTCTGAAACTCATTAGTCCCCAGTTGGTGACTTTGCAGAAGAAGCTCCCGAGACCTGCTGGCACTCGCCAGGAACAGGGGAAATATCTGCACCCAGAACAGAAACGAGGATTTGAAGTTTAATGACAAGACAAAAAAAAAAAAAGAGAATTGTGGGGATTTTTTTTTTATTTTCTTGTGTGCGAGTCCTTGAAGTCAAGGCTGTTGTGTTTTAAATAAACACACTTGGGGTGTGGCAGAACTGACTGTACAAGCCTGAACTCGGGTACCTGTTCTTATGCAATTAATGTACAAACTTACTGCTTCTACATTTTGTGCTGGTGAAGGACTTGAAAGACGTCAGAGTGTGTTCATTGTAAGCTTTTCTTAAAGAAAGGGAAGGGCACCTTTTTTTTTAAAAAGGAGCCACCTTTTATACATCATCTGGATTGAAATTATTTCAGTGAACCCCTTTGGTTGTTCAGCAGTCACTTTTTTTGGCCACTCTTCTGTCTTTGAGCACAAGACTAAATCCAGAAACATCTTGGCCAAACAGCTCTATTTGGAAAAGTCTACAGAGCATTACGATGAACTGCAAGTCCGATGATGGCATAAACATTAGCTTTAGTGGGGCCCTTAGGGAGCTGTCAGGCTATTGTGAACTGCAGTGGCACAAATTAACCTGCTTTACTTGTGAGTTAGAGATATTTGTGGGCAAGCCAGCAGTCAGGGCATCACTGTGAGACGGCAGCTCCTGAGGCTGTGCTGTTGGGAGGGGGATGGTGGTGGGAATATCTTCTAGCAGAAGGGGTTTCAAGCTGGCACCAAACCTGGAGGATCCTGGTAAAAAAAAAAAAAAAGACTTCCAAAGTGGCGAGGGTCGAAGCAAGCTCCTGGCTAGAGAGTGTCTCAGTGGGGAGTAAAAAAAGGGAGCACAAATATTGTTGCTGTTGTTGGCTGGATCCTGCCAGAGAATGGAAAAGCTGCCCTGGAAAAGCTTTCTTTGTAATCCCTGGGAAGCAAGCCCCAAGGATCAGGGCAAAACCTGGATCCTGTGCTCTGCAGCGTGGAGAGGGAGAGATTGTGCTCCGGCATGGCAAGGAAAACGTCTCCCAGCATTTCTGTCCTTGGCTGTATCAACCTGCCTTTCTGCTCTGTATGGGCACCCATGCACAGCTTGTCTCAGAGAAGCAGGACCTACTAATATACCGATTTACATGACTCCATCTGAGGCTGTGCAGAGCAGGCTGCTCCCATGAGCTTCCTTCCACATGAAGGAAGCAGGATGGATTTTGTTTTCCAGCCCAATTTTTTTCTGCTTCTATTCATTTCTTGGAAGCGCTGTTGAAGGTTCTGCCTAATTTTATGGCTCTGCTGCAGGAAGCTGGAAATGAGGAGAAGGAGGGGGATACCGAGCCAAGCAGCACACACACATGGGCAGCGTGGCCCTGCTCCCTAACCAGCATCACCAGCAGCTGGGAAGCCCTGTTTGGAAGGTGAAAGCACTATTTATTTAAGGTATTTACTACCCCGCAGGTGAATTTCTACATCCCAGTGAAATAGGGGCTGACTACAAGCCGGAAACAAAGAGGCAGTTCAGTGGAGGTTGTGAGTGTGTAAAGTTACTGCTGATGACTCCTGCGGATTTTGGGGATATTATGTTGGGTAAGTCTCCAAATTTTAGTTGTGCTTTTAGAAGCCCATTGAACATTTTGCAAGGGAGGCAAACCTTAACCATCTGACAAACAAAGGGTAAGATGAAATCATTCCTTTAATGATGGAGAACTAGAAAACCTGGAGAGCTGGACTTTTTTTATGAGACCACAGACAGAGTTTCAGGCCTAAAACATTCATTCCTTTTGAAAGCCAGTCCAGCAGAGCAAATCTTGTTGCAACTTGGCATTAATACCTGAGTAAACCAGTATTACTGTAAGTCCGACTCATCAGAGGTCTCAGAGGCATAGATAGCTTTCAAAGCCAATAAACTGACTGATAGATCTTTCAGCTGAAAAAGGCCAGGGAATTTGTATGAGAAAAAAATTCCTTGGTGCTTTTCTGGGGTAATAAATATACTTTTCAGTTTAAGCATTAAGATCTAGCAAAACCCAACAAATGGCAAAGCAGTGGGATGCTGATTGCGGATGTCCCAGGGGCCGCAGTGCTGGGAGCATCACGGGCTGGACCATGTTCAGCCTGTCCCTTGCCAGACATCCTGCTTGGGGACCAAAGGGGAGACAGGGGCTGCACAGCCTCCTCCAGCCAGGATGGAGAGCATCATGTGATGGGCATCATGACATGAAGGGGGTGAGAAGTTTGTTTCCCAAAGCTGTAGTGGCGGCTGCAAAAAAGATGAACAACAAGTCAAGTTGCACAAAGTTAACTTGTTAGTGTCATTTCTAAGCAAATTGGAACTAGTGGAAAGTTAATGCCATATGAATCCCTTGTGCTGTGCAGCTGAGGGGTTTTTTTCTCTTTTTTTTTTTAAAAAAAAATAAAGTCTGTTTGCTGGGATGCCAGGACTGTTTTAGCAAACCACAGCCTGGGAAAAGAAGCAGCGGCAGCGGATGCTGACACATGGCAGCTCAAGGCTAGAGGCACTTCACAGCCAATGCTTCTGAACAGCTTTGTAGGTAGGACGTGCTGGGGACTCCCTCCCAAAAGGGTGGTGGGTGGCAGCCCTGCCTGGAACTGGCAGCCCGCCCCAGGCCAGGCATGGGTGTCTGTGTGGGTCTGGGGGCCATATGGATGGGAGAGGGTAGGCTGGGTCTGACTCTGCACGGGGAAAATGCAAGGAAAGGAAACTGGAGAAACGGGGTCCCTGCAGAGATACGGTCTTCCTGGAGCTGGTTGGGAAGGACAGCATTGGCACAGCTGGAAAGGCAACAGCCCGTCCTGGGCGCTGTGGTGGGAGCACTGATTCCAAGCTCAGATGTGGCAGTCAAAGCTTTCCCTGAGCCCTATCCCCTCTTTGCCAAACTCCCAGGGGTTCCCAGGGGTTGCAGGACCAGCCCTCCTATCAATGCTGCTCTTGTCACGGCACCTCTAGCAGCTGCCCAGGAAATTAAGGCCATTAATGAGCAATAAGGCACATGAGCAGTGAGAGGGGAGGGTGGAGGTTTCGTATGAATGAATTCCACGTGATTCACACTCCCTGAAATAAACTGTTTGCAAAAACATACCACGTCACCTGCGTTGCACTTTCATGAAGTTTAAGGAAAAGAGATTTCTCAGGAGTGTGAATTCTTGTTGGCAGGAGTATAACTAAAATGGCTTAAGGCAGCATATTAAAGCAGGCAGCACACAGGCTCTGTGATATATAAATCCTATCAAATGTGAAACAGTAAGAAGTTTTTCCCCCCTGAAAATGAAAGATTTCAAATTCTCCCTCTGTTTTACATGGAGGTGAAAGTAAGACCTTTGGAAATTTTTCATTAGAAAAAGAGACAGAAACCAGCATTCAATTAGGGATTTACAGTCGAGCCTCAGATGCGGTGCTCTGACATTGCAGTGAATGCTGTAACCACTGGAATTTGGGGGTGGATTTCTGATTCCCTTTTCAACTAGTGCTTCCGTCTCAAGGCTGAGAGACATTTTCAGATTTGCGTTTCGCCAGAACTTGTTTCTTCCCCTCCATAATTCTGATTTTGGTGAAGCTTCATTTGTGAGAAGCAAAAACCATTCCCAGGCCAGGTGATGCTTGTCTGCAGCAACCACTTGTACCACTATATAATTAAGGTGAACGTCATCCTGAAGTTGATATAAATAAGTTCATGTTCCTGAAAATATAAATATTTATGTAAGTATTTTTCAGGAAGATGGAGAAGCAAGTGTCTGAGAAAAAGATAAAGTTATATAAACAAATGTTATCAGTCTGATGTAACACTCCAAATACCTCATCCATTGAGTAATCTGGACATGACATAAGGGGGGTGATGGCCGGGAGCTCACCAAGTGAAATGTTCTCACCCTGAAACAAAGGAAAGCAAAACAAAGGGAGGTAGAAACTCCTGTTCCCAGGCTGCCTGTCCCCTGTGACCTTCCTCATGCTCTGTTACATCCATTTCCAACAAAAGCTTTTTTTTTTTTTTTTTTTGGCTCCCTTCCTTTAAACAATGTAATGGATACCCCTCCGTCCCTGTGCTGGGAACCATCTCGCTGGGAGCTGGATGTGGCTCTGCTGGAGAGACTCCCGGTTTGCCAGCAGAGTGCGTGCAGCTTTCCCAGCCTGAGGTGAAGAAAACTACAGGACTGTGAAAGCAATCCCTCAGCTGAAACAATAAAGTCTTGCTCTGGTCAAATACCATTGGAGATGAACCATCTTCCCCCCTTTCCCCATATGAGCAGTCCCAATAGACTTTGAATCCTGCACTGATAAGGGAAGCAGAAATGCAGAGGATGAAAGTGCTTGTTCTGTTAAGGACTGAGCCCCAAATTCTCACTCTTTCCAAGGCTAGAAGATCCCAAAGGCCCCCGCTTGGTGAAAAAAACATTTTCTGTATGGAAATACAATTTCCATACTCCTCTGATTCCCCAATACTCAGATTTGTCAGGTTGATATTTCATGAATAATTTCCTACTTTGAAGTTTGTATGACAGGGACATCAAGAAGGAAGGTGACCAATGATGTGTATTTAAGTAAACACAGGGAAGAGGTGAATAGGAATATTGCTGTTCAGATGGGATTTTTTTTTGCTACTGTCGATAGGGAATATCTTCTATTTATGTATTTATTTATTTATTTTCTTCACCGGTAGTGCATTACTTGTAGCTGTCCTTGCTCTTTCCCCAAAGCACTGGACCAAAGCATGGAGGAAGTCTTGGTCCCCGCAGCCCAGGGCTGGTCCAAGGCAGCAGATGACGGGATGGATGCTGTGCAGCTCTTCCATTGCATGATGTAGCATCGGGCTCTTTGCTGATGGAAAGCCAGCACAGTTCAGGTTTGAGATCAGAGCATTACTGTTCAGGCATGGACACATGGGTTGCTCGGTGTGGTTACCTCATGCCAACAGCCTTTTAATTTAATAGATTCAGAGCAGGCTGACTAGACAGATAACAAGGGGACCCAGCAGCCTGTCTTCCTCCATGCAATTTTCTCAGCTCGCTTCCTCTGATTTCTCCCCGACTCCCACAAGGAATCTGGACTCTTGTGCTCAGCTGTGGTTTATGACAGTTTTGAGTCCATATCTAGTAATTCTTCTCACCATTCACCCAGATATCTCGCTTCTCCCGAGGCAGTTGTTCACACCTTGAAACTGCCGCCTGTGTTTGCTTTGCTTTTCTGACAGCTCTTACAATAACAAATGAGAATTACATTCTCAATAAACAGTCCACCCCAGGAGATCTGACTGCTGGACAAGTTTGGCTTCAAAATCCTTACCATGGCAGCCACCCCACCAACAAGAATGATTTGACGTCCTAGTGATGGGCAGTGACCAGGTCAGCAAACAGGGCTGCCCAGAACAGGGAGCGGACGAAAAGCAAAGGTGTAAAAGGCTGAAAGGGGACAAACCTGAAGAAAATGAACTATTTGAGGAAACTTCCTTGCATTTGGGCTGCAGCAGGACCCGAAGATGGCAGCTGCAGCAATGTGCAGGGTGCTGGCATGCCCGGCCCTGCAGAGCCAGGTCTCTGGAGAGAAGCCAGCAGGACATGGGCTGTGTATTTCTTGTTCTTTCAATGAGAAACACAGCATATTAGTGGAGGAGGAAGAGTGAGATTATTACAGGGAGTTGGGAAATGATTGCTTTTTATTAAAAGCACACATTTCCTAGGGATTCTTAATTACTCTTTACCGAGTTCTGGGCACCTCAATACAAGAGAGACATCGAGGTGCTGGAGGGAGTGCAGAGGAGGGCAACGAAGCTGCTGAAGGGCCTGAAGAACAAATCGTATGAAGAGCTGTTGAAGGAGCTGGGGCTGTTTAGTTTGAGGAAGAGGAGGCATTGGAACAGGCTGCCCAGGCAGGTGGTTGAATCACCATCCCTGGACGTGTTGAAGAGTCATTTAGATGTGGTGTTGGGGGATATGGTGTAGGGGAGAACTTTGTAGAGTAGGGTAGATGGTTGGACTTGATGATCCCAAGGGTCTTTTCCAACTGAAATTATTCTATGGTTTTATGATTCTAATCTCACACAGCCCTTGGATGAAGCTGGTCCCTGCTGGATTTTCAGTCCAGGAATGACACTTTGCTGTGCTTCACTGTCATGCAAACATGGTGTGTTCAAACTGGCCTTTGTGAGAGCCACAGGTACCCCTGCTTCCTTTCTTATCCCTGTTCTTCTCTCCGTTTTCAGCTGTTACGAAGCCCCTCAGCGCAGGGCACAGGGTAGCATCCTCGGATGGATTTGGGAAATGCCATATTGTATTTTTTGCAGCTTGCTCACCCAGGGTGGGACTGTTCCATGGCAAGAATACCTCCCAACATGTCTGCAAATGTAAAAACATCCTGCTGCGAGCTGGTGCTTGTGTTTCAGCAAATATTAAAAGAAATCACTGTTTATCTGTTAAAGGAGAAGCCCCAAGTACAGCCTCCTGTATCTAATCCGGCTGTCAGAGCTGGAGGGCACTGCCCATACTTCTAGACATTCTGTGGCTGATACTGGGCCAGGCTGTTACCTAAGTGTGTTGGATGATGAACCTTGTTTCTAATGTTGGCATGTGAACTGTCACAAGAGATTGAGTGTGGGGCAGCAAGTCACCCAGGGGGAGGATGAATGGACAATGGTGCTATTTTGTCATAACTCTGTCTCCAAAAGTCAGCAAGAAAACCACCTTTTGGCAGGTGGACTTTGAAATCTACTGGACTATTCTGTTAGCCAAAGATTTTGGGCTTTGTTGTAAAAATGGAGAATCTAGTGCTTTGATGAAGTCTACCAGGGTGGATGAGTATTGATGTCTGTGGCAGGAGGTGTAGAAGGCAGCTTTGTTGTCAAGGATGTCGTGATTGCCAGCATGGAGCTTGCCAGCATGTTGGAATATGAGTAAGAACCACAAGCTAGGGCTGGGCAAGTAAGCCAACATCACCCACATGGCCATTTTCCAAAAGCCCAGTCCTTGGAGGGACTTTCCAAAGTCCCTGGAGGGACTTTGCCCCCAGCTTATTCAGGACTGTGAAATGGGGCAAGAGTAATTCCAAACAAATACCCCTGGCAGCATCTCAGTAATTTATCTCCCTGGTCCCTGAATTTCCTAGCAACAAGATTAGTCCCACTAACAGGCGGCCAGTGCAGCCACACCAGCCCAGCTGGCCTTGCTGGGGTGCTCGCAGGTGCCTGTGTGATTTTCACCAGGCTTCGTACTTTCTCCCAGTCTCTCTCTGCCTCTCCTCCAAGCCCACATCTCTGGTGTCTTCCAGCCTGTTGTCTCTTTGGGACCAAAATGTGCCCATCCCTCTCAGGGAGTGGCTGTTCAGAGACTCACATCTCCCTGCTGCAATCAAAGCATTGATGTAATTTATGTTTGCAGTGGGACATTAAGGTGTGCCCTGTAATGCCATAAAATAAACAACCCTGGATCATTTGTTTTAACAAGTTTGAGATTAATAGCTGGAAATACTTCACAGCCATAAAGATTGTACAGCAGGACAGGAGTGCTGCCCCAAGAATCTCTCCGCTAGAGGCAGAGGTTTTCAAGTATGTAATGAGCTTCCAGAGTCACTTGCCATAATCCTGGAGGCAAAGGTGAAGCAGTAAATCTGCAGTGACTCAGAGCATGCACCTGGAAGAGAAACCCTCAGAAACATTACTGCAAGGCATCAGATTTATTCTGGAGACAGGTGGTGAGGAAAATTGGAAGTTAGAATTATAGCATGGTTTCATTTAATACCTTTATTTCTGCCATTTTCATGGGGAAAGTCATGTGGAAAATAATTAGCTTCATATTCTTACCAGTGTTATCTCATTCTGCAGTCTCCTACTGAAATATGTGGACGCTCATGTACACCTAGAAATTGTGAATTAAGGCATGATCAGATAGACATCACGACAGGGTTTTTACCACTCAAGTTTGTGGCTTGCTTTGGACCTTTTTTTTCCACGATACTTCAGAAGTTACAAAGTTAGAGTTACCTGGAGATAACTCTGTCCTGCTACCTCAAACCACTAAGTAGCAAACAGAGAAAGGGTAAACCCCTCCCAGTATCTATCGCTTGTGCTGGAAGAGGGGTTTCTCTGGAGATGTCCCAGTACTAATGTGCTGATGGCTCCACTTGGCAGCAGGAGCAGGCAGCCCTGGCTTTGCCAGCGATGCTCACGGCGTTCACACAGAGACGACGTGGAGATCTTCTCCATCACGATATTTTTGACATTGTATTATGCAATTATCTGGGTACAGACTGTACAGACATGCCTTCCAGGAGGTGATTAGCTGTCTTGCCAATCCCAAAGCACCGATCTGGACTTGCACAGGGCAGCAGGACTGTTGGGACAAGTTTTGCTGGGAACCAGTTCCGGGCTTCTGAAGGTGTGAGGACTAAAACTTGTGTGGTTGTGTGACTTGGGATGCAGCTGGTGGTGGGAAAGACAACTCTAAAAATGTTGATGCATTTAATTAAAACAGCTTAAAATCAATGTCTTACTTGGGAAATATGAGCATATTTTGCTGCAAGTTCTCATTAAAAATAGGCTTTCAGCTCTCCTTGAGGTGCCTGTCCCACAGCAGTGCAGCTCCCTCTCCTGACTGCAGAGCCCACCAGTGCAGAGATGAACCTGAGGACAGATGAACATGAGGAGACAGGCTCATTTTTGCAGAGCAGAGGACTTTTAAAACACAACGGGAAGTATCCCCGGGATGGGCTAGATTAAGACATCCCGAATTCATAGTTATTTCAGGCTCTCCATTGAACTGCAGGGCCCGGTGGGACCTTCTCTATCTCCAACCATCTTTTCCAAGTCACATTTAAAAAAAGAATACCTCTATTTTACATCAAGGGTGTCTGCCTATGGAGGGTGGGGTGGGCAGGAGTGTCTGCTGGCAGTGCCTTGTTGCCAAGGGTTTCTGGCTCTTACCACAGCATACTGCAGGGCTCAGCTGGGCACTGCCATCCTGTGTCCCAGGGCTCTGCAGGGAAGTGCAAACACACTTTGTGCCTAAAGCACTGGCACACCCCATGTGTCAATCTGTGAAGATCTGACCTTTCAAAGTCTTTATTGTTGACTTTCCTCAACACCAGACAGCTTAGATGATCCTTAGAAAGAATGTGTTTCTGCTTGTACAAGGGTTTGACAGGCCCTGATTGTGTTGCCCGAGCAGCTTTAATACATGAGGAAAATGTCCCCTGAAAAGTTTCTTATGCTTGAAAACCTTGCAGTCAGCTTCTTCCTCAGATGCAGCATTCAGTTAGGATGTTGTGTCTGTGCCGGACTTTGAGAAGCCCACAAAACAGATACAGGGCTATAAAGATGGTGCGAGTCGATGAAGACACAAATCTCACATTCTCACCAGCTGTGATGCACTGTGTTACCCCATGAAAGCTCCCAATCGAGGGAGCTGGGGTTCAGGCAATGTATGTATGGGGGCAGGGGCTGTCAGGGAGCTCCAGATGGGGAAATGAAGCCTCAGACATGGCAGAGAGCTGAAACAGAGTGTTCTGGTTTGAGGAACCCACAACAATTTATTGTCATTTAGACAATTATTCTCTCACTCAATGACCCCTCCCCACCCAGGAAGGGGAATCGGGGAAAAACAAGGAAAGCCAAGGGTTGAGTTATAAACAGATTTGATAGAATAAGACTAGATAATTAACATTAATAATACTAAAGAACCAATATTTATCCTGATACCAATATAAAATACATGAGGACTGTCCCTAGCCCATTCCATCAGCAGAAGCTGTGCCCTCCCTGTCTTGGGGAGGACAGCCTGCAAGCTGTGGGACCCTGCAAGCGCTGGGGCTTCAGGAGGAAGGGAAGGGCTCAGGGCTCTGCGGCAAGGAGTTCTCAGCCTCTCTTCTCATCTGAAGAGAATTGAAACTAACTTATACTGAATGTGATGTTCATGGTATGAAATAACCCTGTTGGCAGCTTGGGCCAAGTGCCTGGGTCTCACTCTTTGTCCCTGCACCCAGTGAACTCAAAAACACTTGAGACCTTGAAACCCACACCCCACTCAAGCCAGGACACAAAGCCTCGCTGTGACCCTCCCGCTGGGACCCTGCTCTCTGAACCACCACTGCTGCTGGGCCCACCGGGAATTTTTGTTGCTCCCAAGAGATAACCCACCAGAAACAAAGACTTTGTTGCATGTGCCCTAACCCAGTGCCTTCTTGCAGCCTCAGCATCAGGCACTAGATGTCCCTGCATGCCATGCCGTGGGTGCACAAGCCCTCTGGTATGACATTTACAGAGGACAAAGGGGACCTTTTTCCAGCCCTGGTCTTGCCAGAATGGAGGGGCTTCATGGAGAAAAGGCACTTGCTGCTCCATTTGTCTTCATCCTCACCTGTGGACACCAGGTCAGAAGCTCCCTTACTCTGGGGATTGTTTTCCATGAGATCCCAGCAAGCTCTCACTCATGTGCTCTCATCCCAGCACCTGCAGCTAAAAGTCACTTAGTAGTGATCTCGTTAAATTACTTCAAGAGCAGCCCTTTGTTGTGGGAAATCGATAGCTGCCTCTCAGGTCTGTTGGTGTCTTGCTGAAACCCATTAAATTACATGACTTTAAAATAGCTTCACAGCCAGCAAACTCAGTATGTGCTTATAAAGTGATTTTTTTTTGTGTCCAGCAGTGAGCAGGTCAGGAGAAATGGCAGATGCTACTCACCCAAACTCTTAGTGAATAATTACTGGAGCAGTGTAACATATAAATAATTTCCTCACTTCTGTCACTTTGAAGGCAAATTAAGGACAAATAAAGTGCTGTGGAGCAAATGAGTGTGCCTGGCTTGAGCAGTAAGGAGCAGCCTTGAGTATTCTACTAAATTGATGGTCTGTACATGAAAGCCCAGTTCACTCCTGGAAGCTGCAGTGGGTATCTTTTGGGGAGCCCTGACAGACCTCTCCTCCTCACCACCAGTGCACGCTGCCATGCCATGTGCTTACCCTGAACCTTATTTGTGCCAAAATCATTCCTGTCCTGCAGTTTCAGTGGTGCTTTGAGGACTTAGAGCAATGCTGCAGGCAAAGGAATACTCCAGCAAGTCCAAGTGAAGACCAGTGATGAGTGGTGTTCCTCAGGGGTCGGTACTGGGACCAGTGCTGTTTAACATCTTTGTCAGAGACGTGGACAGTGGGATAAAGTGCACCCTCAGCAAGTTTGTGGATGATCAAGCTGTGTGGCATGGTTGACATGCTGGAGGGAAGGGATGCCATCCAGAGGGACCTGGACAGGCTGGAGAGGTGGGCTCATGCAAACTTCATGAAGTTCAACCAAGCCAAGTGCAAGGTCCTGCACCTGGATCATGGCAATCCCAGGCACAAATACAGGTTGGGCAGAGAATGGCTGGAGAGCACCCAAAGGAGAAGGACTTTGGAGTGCTTATGGATGAGAAGCTCAAAATGAGCCAGCAGTGCGCGCTGGCACACCAGAAAGCCAACCCCATCCTGGGCTGCATCTAAAGAAGTGTGGTCATGGGAGGTGATTTACCCCTTTGCTCTGGTAAGACCCCACCTGCAGTACTGTGTCCAACTTTGGAGTCCTCAACACAGGAAGGACATGGACATGCTGGAATGGGTTCAGCAGAGGGCCATGAAAATGATCAGAAGGCTAGAGCACCTCTCCTACAAAGACAGGCTGAAAGAGTTGGGGTTGTTCAGCCTGAAGAAGAGAAGGCTCCGGGGACACCTTATAGCAGCCTTCCAGTACCTGAAAGGAGCTACAAGAGAGAAGAGGGACTCATTATCAGGTAGTGGAGTGATGAGGTCTTAAACTGAAAGAGGGGAGACAGAGATGAGATCTCAGGAAGAACTTCTTTGCTGTTATTTACCTGGACTTTAGCAAGGCCTTTGATACAGTCTCCCACAGTATTCTCCTGGAAAACTGGCTGCCCAGGGCTTAGATGGGAATGTTCTCCACTGGGTTAAAATATGGCTGGAGGGCCAGGCTCAGAGAGTGGTGGTTAATGGAGACAAATCCAGTTGGCGGCCGGTCACGAGTGGTGTCCCACAGGGCTGGGTACTGGGGCTGGTTCTCTTCAACATCTTCATCAATGATCTGGACAAGGGGATCGAATGCACCCTCAGCAAATTTGCAGAAGACACCATGTTGATCTGCTGGAGGGTAGAGAGGTCTTTCAGAGGGATCTGATCTGGACAGGCTGGATGGATGGGCTGAGATGGGATGAGGTTCAATAAGGCCAAGTGCCGGGTCCTGCACTTGAGTCACAACAACCCCAGGCAGAGCTCCAGGCTTGGGGAAGAATGGCTGGAGCTGCCTGGCAGAAAAGAACCTAGGGATGTTGGTCGCCTGTTGGCTGAACGTGAGCCAGCAGTGTGCCCAGGTGGCCAAGAAGGCCAACAGCATCCTGGCCTGTGTCAGGAAAAGTGTGGTGAGTAGGACCCGAGAGGTGATCGTCCCCCTGTACTTGGCACTGGTGAGACCTCACCTTGAGGACTGTGTCCAGTTTTGGGCCCCCTACCACAAGAAAGACACTGAGGTGCTTGAGCGGGTCCAGAGAAGGGCAATGGAGCTGCTGAGGAGCCTTATGAGGAGAGGCTGAGGGAGCTGGGGGTGTTCAGTCTGGGGAAGAGGAAACTGAGGGAGACCACCTCTCTCTCTACAACTACCTGAAAGGAGGGTGTAGAGAGGTGGGGGTTGGTCTCTTCTTCCAGGTTACAGATGACAGGACAAGGGGCAATGGCTTCAAGTTGTGCCAGGGGAGGGTCAGGTTAGATATTAGGAAATATTTAATTCCTGAAAGGGTTGTCAGGCCTTGGAATGGGCTGCCCA
>BJBW01008241.1:410-22489 GCA_004320125.1 Scolopax mira
ACCCCTCATCAGCTTCGTTGCCCTTCTCTGGACCTGCTCCAGCCACCCTCAATGTCTTTCTTGTGGTAAGGGGCCCAAAACTGGACACAGCCCTCAAGGTGGAGTCTCACCAGTGCCAAGTACAGGGGGACTAACACCTCTTGGGTCCTACTCACCACACTGTTCCTGATACAGGCCAGGATGCTGTTGGCCTTCTTGGCCACCTGGGCACACTGCTGGCTTGTGTTCAGCCGACAGGTGACCAGCACCCCCAGGTCCTTTTCTGCCAGGCAGCTCCAGCCACTCTGTCCCCAGCCTGTAGTGCTGCGGGGGGTTGGTGTGGCCCAAGTGCAGGACCCAGCACTTGAACTTATTGAACCTCTTTCCGTTGGTCTCAGACCATCCATCCAGCCTGTTCAGATTCGTCTGCAAAGCCTCTCTACCCTCCAGCAGGATGACACCACCACAACAGCTTGGTGTTGTCTGCAAATTTTCTGAGGGTGCATTTGATTCCCTTGTCTTAAGCATCTCTACAAGTGTTTCATAAATGAAGTGAGATGAGAGGAAAGCTGATGATTTTCATTAATAGGCTATTTATTAAAATTCAAAATATCAACTTTCTGTACTTCAAAATTTCTAGGACAACAATGACTTGCTCAAAGATGGAGTTTTACTTGCCCGTTGGGGTTCCTGTCTTTATCTTCAGTGTTCCTGTATTTAAGGAATCAGAAGAAAGAACGGTTTCTCATTAAGTAGAACAGAAAGTATTTTTGTCTCCTGGCAAAAACTTGAATAATACATTCCACTTTTAAAAGTCTCTATAGCCTGAGAGCTGAGCAAGGTCAGGCACTTAGGCAGCAAATATGTCTCTGACCCTATTACTTATCATGATGCAGTATTTTATGTACAGCTTTTTTACTCTCAATTACATGATTCATCCACCAAGCTAAAATTTAATTTAAACTTGCCCATCTAACACTATTGCCTACAGTTTCACAGAGTTGATTCTTTATAAGGTGAAATTGTTCTGCACTTAAAAAAAATAAATAAAGAAAGAAAAAAGACAAAAGGAAAAAGAAGGGGAAAAAAAGATAAAAAAAATAAAAAAGGAAAAAAGAAAAAGGGGGAGGAAAGAAAAAAATCTGTGATAATGGAGTGCAGGTGGAGCTCATTTGGAGTAATGAGGTTCTGAATGGGTGTTTTGCAAACAGAACACTTTTGTGACCTAACAGCTCAGCCAATTCGCATGCTGTTCCTAAATGGTTTGTTTTGTTCCTTCTCAAGTCAAGTGGAAATGAAGATTTCTTCTAGTGATGTTGGTGCTTGTGAAAGGGAGGTACAAATTAGCAGGCTGCCATTTGAAGAGGAAGACGCACTTATTCTCCCTTGTTGTTCTTGAGCGGCTCTTGTTTCCTGCATACCCCCTCAGTCAGAGGAACTGCAACCACACTGACAAGCAAACAGGTTTGGGAACAGAAATTCTGGAATTATTTTTGGCACACAAATAGCAAACAAACACTAATTCTGTCATGGTCGCAGTAGCTACAGGGCTCCTCAAGGGGCTCTTTAAGGGAGAATATTTAGGGACCTCAAGTTCAGAGTTCAGCTTGTACAAACCGTTACTTGAATCCGTGTTTGATATCCTTATGTGTTAGAAAATATGTTGTGAGGAGGGGAACAAAGATGTTGTGATAGCTCCTGTGTGTAAAAATTTAGTTTTAAACCATACAGGACACTGAATGCTACATGGGGCACGAACTCAGGCACTCCAGCTGGGTTTCTTTATTCATCACACCCTGTCAACTTCAACTATCTTTTGGCCTTGTAAATATACTGTGGACTCATGGCCTCTGGCACTACTTGGTCTAATAAGACCCATTATTAGCTATAAAATATCTATGTTCTATATTACTGGATATAGAATACATTCCCAAACATCTCTAGCCACTTGATTTCTGAGTCATCTGCTGGAGTGACTCATCCTATTTCCCTGAATGAAAAAAGGGGATAAAAAATAGAGAGTATAAAATGCAGAAACAGCATTTTTTCTTGCAGTTCTAAGGAAGCGACCAGGATCCTGCAAAGCATCCCTATGCCACGGTCCTAAATTCTAGTCTAATTCAATAGGATATGATTATCCCTTTGGTAAGGAAAAGCGGAGATGGAGACCAGAACCACATGATGCACAAGTAAGAATTCTCATCTGCAAAACAGAGCAGTAGCAAGAACTGAGAGTGATTAAGGATAATGCATTAGCCATCTGCACAATGTCTGGTAGCAGCAAGAAGGTAAACAGAACCTTGGCCTGTCTTGGCATGTGTTACATCTTTAGAAGCAAGATGTATAAATCAGAAGTTAAATATTCGCATGTTAAACAATAGCAAAGCCTTATTTGGAACATTCTGAGTTTTTCTTTTTAGGATATTATATGAAGACTGAAGAAAGATCAAAAAGCTTCAACAGAAGCTTAAACTAACATTGGAAGCATTGTGTTATAAGGAGTGCAAAACCAGACTCTGTCAGTATGCACAAAGGAAACGGAGACCCTGGAGAAAAATCTAGAATCTAAAATAACCTAAAAGGAAAATACAGATGCCAGTGCAAGGCATTTAAATACAATAACAGCTAATTGAGAAACAAACATTTAAGAGTTTAAATGAAGCTAGAAATTAGTAGCGTGAAGTAATTTGGACAGAATTAGGACATGCACAAAAAAACTGTTGCATACTGTAAAATAAAAAAGATTGTGCATCAACTGAAAAGAGTACTTAGGTAACTAATCATGAGCCATCATTGTGCTCATGAAAGAACTTTAGGAAAGTAAACAAATTTTTCTTGCAGATAACCATGCTAGCAGGTTCAAAAAGTGACTGGTCTCCCCTGGAATGGATTTGATTTAGCTTTGGTGATGCAGAGCATGTGCATGACTTAATCAGTTCAACAGTAAAATCCATACCAAACAAAAATTTTAGGACCTGTTTTACAAGATACTTTTGCAGTAAAACTTAATGAAAGGGATAATGACAATGGGGGAAGAATAATTGAACTTTACAAGATGAGATACAAAAGGAAACTTCTCCTGGAGCCTCTATGCAAACATTTATGGCACATAAAGCATCATAATTCTATATAGACTTCTTTTCTCTAGCTATTGCTGCACATAACAAGACTATTTGATGGGAAAATCCACTATTATTTTTTTTTTTAGGACAGATTTTACAGATTTTAAAAGGGAAACTGTTGGAGATCTCCTCTCCCTTTTAAGAGGAATTAATTTCCAAATGGAATACTTCCTTGTTTTTTTGTCGGATCTTACAATTTCTAATCCAAGATTAGTAACTAGTGGAACAGGCTTAGAGAAAAGTGATGAAATAAAAGCTTCCCATTCTCAGTAACAAAGAGCACTTTGAGAGAAAGCACTAGCAGATTGCTGTTTTCCTCTGGCAGAGTTTATCTGGGCAGAGCTGGATTTCAGCTTTGCAGCTCTGTTGGCAAATTTTGCAGAGATGGTAGAGAGGATTCTGGACAGGATGACAGAAGCAGAAGGACAGCACTTTCCCTTTTCTTTACATGACAACTGTCCCTTGAAGCTCTACCCCTGCAAAAAATCAACCCTCCATCTAGCAGCAGAGGAAGCAGTAGTTAAAAGATGTTGAAGCTACAATAGCTGATCCCTGGCACCATGGAGTACAGTCAACTGTCTTAACTTTTTACAGGTAAATTGATACTCTCTGGACTTGTCTTACCATCTTGGATGTAAATTGTTATCTTCTGACTTCTGCAAAGTTCTGATTTATACCTTTTTCTTCTGTGTAAGTTTGAAATACCTAAATGTAGGCATAGCCCACAAAAGACAGCTCTGTGAGGAAGGCAGTGAGAAGCCTCAGGTCCCCATGAAATACTGCCCATGTAAATGGAAAAAGAAAAGTTTGGTCTTTTGTTTGATTTAGAGAATAAATGCATAATTTACGGGGCAGGGAGGAAGAGTAGAAAGATAAGGTGGATTCCCAAAGCGATTACCTCTGATGATCTCTGATAACTTGCCTTTGCAAAGGAATTGTGGTGAAAAGAAAAGTTGAGATCTGAAGATGAAAGCTATGATTAAATATTTTTGGCAATATAACTGTAAAAAAAAAAAGAGTGTAACCGATTTTGTACCTTGTCAGACTAAACCACGTCTCCTGGGTCTCTCTCTCTCTCTGCAGAATGCAAGAACTCATTTTATTTTCACATATTAAATTTGTTGTTATGTCAATAGTGCTACATTTTCTACTAGAAAAAAAATGTGATCAGCATCCGTAACAAGGAGTACCATCTGCTACAAAAATGGAAACGTATGCCATAAGATCATAGAGCAGTCTTTTAATAAATGAAATCTATTTGTGTATCAATAGATGAATGCTAACAGGGTGAGGGAGAGACACGGGCTATGAAGACCAAAACCTCAAGGTTTGCACTACTCACTGGTCAGAATTAGGACCCTCAGTTATTAGACTATACATACAAATTTTCGCTTCACTTTAAAAGATGAAATTATGTTTCTACCTAAAGTAATAGCAAATAATTTTTCCCCACCAAAGCTGTAACGGCCACTGCCAAATAAATACTCAGCTGTTACTGGGGGACTCTTCTTCCACTTCTTCCACTAACTGCTTCACTGTTATAACCTGTGTGTGTAGAACTGGTTTGGAAAGAGGTTTGGAAAGGCTGTCACTAGAAATGTTTACTGCAAGACTCCAACATACACAGAACTTTGGAGAGAAAGTAGTGTTTCTTTCATTGGGAACATATCCCACTGAGATGTGAAATTTGGCAGTGGGAAAACTGGAATAGGGAAGAACAAAGCATTTCTTTTCTTCTTTAAACTGACAAAAGTTGTGTTTGGGCAAAACATTGTTTATGTGTTAGACTGAG
Organism: Scolopax mira; assembly: GCA_004320125.1. Taxonomy (NCBI): domain Eukaryota; kingdom Metazoa; phylum Chordata; class Aves; order Charadriiformes; family Scolopacidae; genus Scolopax; species Scolopax mira. The sequence continues at coordinate 5,304 of BJBW01008241.1, forward strand.
TTCAAATGCTGGTGCTCGTTCTCATTCTCTCAATAACAGAATTTGAACGATTTGATACAGTTCCAAGTATAGATCTATAGATCTATTTCTATGCCCTTTTAAAATTCATTCATGAGTACTCAGTGCTATGACTGTTGACTGAGAGAGCTAGAGCTGGTCAGCCTGGAGAAGAGAAGGCTCCAGAGATCCTCTTGTGGCCTGTCAATACATAAAGGGGACTTATAAGAAAAGCTGAGAAAGACATTTTAACAGAACTTCTAGTGACAAGACAAGGGGCAATGGTTTTAAGTGGAAAGAGGGTCAATATAGACTGGACATAAGGAAGACATTTTTTTACAATGAGGGTGTTGAGACACAGGAGCAAGTCGCGCAGAGAAGCTGTGAATGGTCCTTCCCTGGAAAAGTTCAAGGTCAGGTTGGACAGGGCTTTGAACTGGTGGTGTACCATATCTTGCTCAAGTTTTTCTGTAAATCACAGGTCACAATAGGTAATGTTGTGTCCCAAACTTCTCTTTTGGCTTTTTGCAGTCCTTATATATTGAGAGACCTTTAAACTTATTTGATATGAAGCATCTTTTTTCTGGTTGGTTTCTCCATGGAAGAGAAGGACTGTGGTAAAATGTTTATTTACACTTCGTAAATTCTTAAAGAAATTTTAGGACAGTGCAGTCTCTTTTTTACGTTTTTTAGGCTGTACAAAATAAACGTGTGGATTCAGAGAAGACAAAATACTGCTGTTACATTTTTAAATTTACTGTGTTACTGAAGTTATGGGGGAAGAAAAACTTGACTCTCTTGATCTGATTGGACATGCTGTAGCTTTGTCAGGTAAAAAGTTCTGTGAGACATCACCCTTGGGATTGATTCTTCTCTCTGGAGACTGGTATTATGAACTAAAACCAGTTAAAAAACAGTTCACAAAAAGTATTTGTATACAGGATAGCTTAAAATTTTAGTGGAAGATCTAAGACCAGGAGACAGGTAGTTTTAATTCAGTCTTTAAAATTTTCAATTGCTCTCAGTATTTCAGATAGATAATATATATAGCATCCAGATAAAAATGCAGCTAATGCTTTCTTTCTTCTTTCAAATATGTATCATCATTTCCACAGAGTAATTGAACATGGCAGAGTACTGAAATAAAGGGTAAAATAGATTTTGAAAAGCAGCATTTATTTCAATTCTATCCATATTTCTGTGTAGACTAACCCAAATGTGTCCTAATCCAAATGCAGTAATTACTGGAAACTTTGGCATTTTTAACTGAGCTTGTGGTACCACAGTCATAAAGACTGATCTTTTCTTGCACCCATGTACTGAGAATACAAAGCTTTTTTTTGATGAATTACAGTAAATATAAAAAAAAAAAAGCTGATATTTCCATACACTTGCATATAGTTTTTGCAAAAAATACTAAAGCAATTTCCATCCCCAGCTTATGTTACAAACCTTGCACTTAAAGAAAAGAAAAGAGATAGCTTTCTAAAAACACAGATACTCAGGGTGGTCGATTATACATAATGTAGTGACAAAAAAAAATTGCTAAAGGGGCAGTATTTAACCTTGTCAGTGATGCTGGTAACCTAATTAACCACAAACTGTATAAAATGCAGCAATGTGAAACTATGTTTATTTCCTTATATAGTGACAGAAATGTTGTGAACAAATACCAGCTTTAAGGATAGATTCCAATATCTTTTATTTGCTCTGCAGACTGTTAAACTCTATTAGTTTAATAGTTTTTATCCAAGTCTATTAGTTTAACAGTTTTTATCAAAAAAAAAAAAAGATATAAAAGGACAGATGCACCAATTTTGTGCTTCATTTAGACATCAGAAAATAACAAAATACTTTTTTTTTTACTCTCCTGAGAAGATTTAAATAGTCGCTGACATTACTAAACAAATACAAGAGAGCCATAAGGATGCTTCAGAGTTTTCTGATCTAGAGTTGGTATAGAAGGAATTTAATTTTTTTTTTTAAGGGAAATAGTTAATATTGAAAGATGTTTGCCAAATTTTGTAGACTGATTTGTTTCAGTTACTGAGTTACACTGAGCAAAGCATCTCAGCACTGAGGAATGTGCGAAAGCTTGAAAATTTATTTCTTGGGTTCCTCTGTATAATGGGATATAAGTCAGTATAGGTACAGTATCAAAGTCTGTTTATCCTGGAGGAGGTGAAACTAAAATCAAGGCAACTAATGGAACATAAAATGCTCACTTATATTCCTGAGAGTTATCTGTGATGCTTTCCCTCTCTCAGGTACATGCACACATACATTACATGATCTGACCTGTTCTTTCCGGGGCATAACATTTACTAACGTGTACAAGTGAGTAAGCTGGAAGAAAAGTGCATGCTCTTAGTCATGTATTTACAAGCTGTCAGTTCTTCTTTGCACACCTAATTAAGCAGGACAGAAAGCAAGAACAACTAAGTCTTAAATCCTCAGTGCCTTCCCTGGACTTGTCTTAGGGCTCTGCACTTGGACAAAGTACATTCCAGGTGACTGATTAAAATAATAACAACAACAACAACAAAATAAGAAGAAGAAGAAGAAGAAGAAAAAGAGCTGAAATACTCTATCTAATGTGAAAGCAAAAGTTTGTATTGATTTTTTTTTTCAAAGGCAAAAATTAACGATGTTTCATTAACACTTTTTTTCCAGCCTTTTATGGGCCTCTTCGCAGATAAGACCCTTCAACCATTTTACATTAACATTTTCATGGACTGTGGATTGTCTTCCTAAATTCCTATCTACAGAAGACATTTTCTGAAACATTTGTAGTCACAGTTCAGCCTGAGATGTAAAGAGATGTTGGATTAATAAATTTTGACACGATATTTACTGGTGGAAACCTTAAGAAATGGTAAATTTGGACTGTCAGGGGGAGGAGCAAAAGAAGAAATTTGAATCTGTGTGCCTTGTTCTGGTCTGCACAGCAACTTAAGACATTTCTTAAAGAAGCTCAGAATTGCCTGTCCTTCCTTTATAGCTCTCTTCATAGTATCAGAATTGAGCAAAGGGACCACCACCTTAGAGCCAGCAGTAACCAACAACCTTAATCACTGTTTCTCACAGCATGACAAAAACACCTGACAAAACTCTTAAAAAATTACACGTGACCAAAAAAAAGTGAAGTCCACACAGTTTTTCTCAATGGCATCTGTAGTTCTTCTGCTTTCAAACAGTCAAAAGTGCCATCTGCTGCTACTAACAATAATCCCTCCCTCTCTCACCCCTGGGTAAATGGGATTTATGATGAAGCACTAACATCTGTGTTTCTAGCAAAACACTAAACTCAGTCTTCAGCTCATACCAAAGTTAAGTGTAGTCCACCACTGGTTGGATTCGCCTTTGTTAGGAATTTAGTCACAAACGTGGATTTTTCTTTGCTTCTATTAGCATCCAATTTGCTGACAAGAGTTTAATAATGTACATATTAACAGAAATAATCGAAGGATGCTGCTACCAGGCTGTCTTTCAGACATTATCTTTACATAGCAGTAGATGGGACAGACTGAGAAATGAAAATAACCCATCAAAGGTGGGTAGTCTTCTGTGAAGGCATCCGAGAACAAGAGGGAATACTAATTCCAAGAAAAAGAGAAAAAATGCACCGTACAGACAAACAGCAAAATTGGAAAGATTAGATTTTACTACAGTACTTTCAGCACCTCCAGAGGAAGAGAAATATAACTTCTTTCTCTTAAGCAACAGTTACTGATTTTTGTGATGTTTGTACTAAGCCATTATCCTAAATTTACAATGATAAACTTGAAATATATCTCTGGGAAGGAAAATCACTTATCAGACAAGTCTAGGGGAAAATATAGCCAGCCAGCTAAAATAATTTCAGTGAGATGCCCACGGAATTAATCTTGCAGTGAGAGAATAACAGTATTGAGTACCTGAGCACAGCTGCTCAGCTTCCCTTTTGCTGCTGGTTCTGGTTTATTCATAGTATTCAGTTAACCATCTGCCATCTGGTCTGTGATTTTGCTGGAATCTCTTCTAAGAGCACACCCACAAAAACCTAGACTTACTGTCAGATGAAGTTTTCCTACACACTCTGGAGTAACAACCCTGTTAGGGGAGTTTCCTTTCTTTTGGTGCCTTCTCGCTTTCAAAAGACAGACTACTTAGTATTGTTGGCTGAATTTGTGTGTAATAGTTGTATTGCCTTTTACTCAGTGAAAATTTTCCTAGTAAAAAACGGAGCTTTTCAGTACCTGGAAGAGATGTCCTGTAAATTGCCTGATGAGGGGGAGAAGGTCCTCCAAACCTTCAATGGAATGCCTCAAACACTCACAAGGAAATAAATAATGCAGGCCTGACAACCAAAGAATTTGTAAAACTCACAGGCACCTAAAGAGCAGGGGGAGGACTGTTTTGTGAAGACAAGGTAGTTCTGCCATTTGTGTGATGAGTCTGTCAGTTCCCTATTCAAGGCCATTGTGTCCAATGACACAATGTGACTTTTTCTCCATTGTCTGCGAAATGCATATGAAAGTGCACACCCTGCATATGCCCATGAAAAACAGAGAAATCATGCTAAACAGATAAGACTACGGCACTCATCTCTCCACCCAAATCATGTTGGCACATCACCTGAGAGAAGGGAGAAACCTGAGATGAAGGAAGAAGCTGTTCTTGGCAAGGGGGGTGGATCACGTTATCCAGCAAACATAAAAGGGGAAAATAAGTGCTCCTTGGCAGAAAAAAAAAAAAAAAGAAGAACAAAAGAAGATGATTGTGCCTGGGAAGATTTTTCCCAAGAAAGAAGACCATACCTGGGAAGATTTTTCTCTGAAAAAGCTGCTGGAACCAGGACCGATGATATCAGTATCTGTCTTTTTCTGTATGTTTTCCTTTCCCTATCTCTTAGTTTCTCTTTTCTCTTGAAGTTGAGTAATGGTTACAGTTGTTAAGACCTTAAGAACTGCTTGCCATAAGCTGCTGTATACACAATGCATGCCACTTGCCAAAATTTGCTACATGCTTAACCAATTATGGTGGATTTGTCACGAACTATACTAATCAAACTAATAAATATTCTATACGTTCCTTGAGATTTATCTCACCTTAGTCCATGCCATTGGGGATTTATGAATCTGAGTCACTTACCCCCACTCTTTCCTGAGAGTGAGATGTGACAATACCATAAACAGTGAAAATTTTTATCAATTCTACTTAGCCCCAGTCAAAAGATAGGATTGATTTTAAGGATTCTGTGTATATATGAGAGTGTTCACCTGTAATAACTTGTTATTTTACCAGTGAATGAACTAATTCTGTAACTGAAATTCAGAAAATATGTTTTGCTGAACATATAAAACCTTCATATATGTCGATTGTATGCCATAAAAGAAAACAAATTTGTTGATAAAGGACTATATTTAGTACAATTGAGTTAGCTATTTTCAAGACACAACCATATTACTGGTAGGGTTAGTTTTAGAAAGCATTTTGAGAAGGTATATTTCAGCTCAGCTCAGTGAAGATGAAGATGCCATATGCACAGTCAACTGCTGTGTCTGTGAACCACAGTAAACACTGTGGTCCTTGGTCATTTCCATGCAGAAAAAAACTAAGGGCAAGGAAAAGAAATGCAAAGGGACACAGCCATATTGGGAGCCATGAAAGAATAACACAATGAGACTCAACTTTGAAAATGCCAAGCTAATATACCTAAAGAGGAATTATTTCCAAATTTCAAAACTTCAGATATTCAGTGTTGATGAGGGAGATGTGAAAGAAAAGTAGAACTCATAAAAGACAGCTTTTCCCGGGCTGTGCAGGAAACATTTACTGCTCCAAAGCTATTTTCCTTTCTCCAGGTGCTGGAAGTGAGCTTTGATGGGATTCTTCCACAGGCCAGAAGTGGCCCCATTCATTCTGGTAGGATGTATGCTTCAACTTAGTTATTTCAAAACTGTGTTTGACTTGTAATGTTTTTATTACTTCAACGCATTGTACCAGCAAAACCAGTTCTCTTGTGCCACACCATCAAAACCTCCAGCTTCTTCTCCCAAGTCATAAGCGACAGGACAAGAGGAAGTGGCCTCAAGTTACACCAGGGGAGGTTCAGGCTGGATATTAGGAAAAAAAAATTCACTTGAAGGGTTATCAGACATTGGAATGGGCTGCCCAGGGTGGTGGTTGAGGCACCATCCCTGGAGTTGTTCAAAAGGCAGGTTGACGTGGTGCTGGGAGATATGGTTTAGTGATGGTGTTGCATTTTGTTTGTTGTGTGGGTGTTTATTTTTGTCAGAGTTACTATGATGGTTGGACAAGGTGATCTTGCCCTTCCAACCTAGAAGATTCTATGATTCTATTTTATGATTCAATCTGGTTCATCTGATGGGGAGTTCCTCAGACAACCAGGGAGTTAGTGTGGACACAGGTACAACCTGGTTACACTATGACTATAACTATGGCACAGTTTGTTAACCCTGTTAACAAACTTACAACACAAATTCCCTAGCTTTTGTCATACAATTACTGTCCCAGATATTAGATACTTCCCTGCCTCTGGCTGGGTTTCTTCACAGGAGTTACTGTGAAATCATGGCAGGTCCTGCAGTTCAAGAACAGGAGGAATTCTGTCAGTAAAAAGAGGAATAACTTAATTATCTGAAACAGATGATTGTACTGAATCATCATGTGTCTGAAGACCCACACTACAGTGTACACAAATGCTTTTACTTCTGGAAGTTTGAAGAGATTTCTGCATAAGCAGTGGCCTGCACGTGTGCTCCTGGATTTTGTTCTATGTGTTTTCATCTAGAGGAGAATAAATCAAGTAAACTGAAATTCACAGGCTGTTTAACTTATCTTTACTTTCTCTAAATAATTTGTTACTTCTGAGTTTATCTTTAAATAATATATTACAGTAAAAAAACCTAACCAAACAACAAACTACTTCCAGAAGTCCCATTAAAACCATATCTTGTAAGCTCACTTTCTCTTGCAGCTCCACTTGTTTCATAATCATTCACTTCTTGGTTTCCAGTGCAGAGGACAGTCTATTGGACCTTTTGGCACTCACGTTTTGAAGATATTTGAAAGGCAATGTGTGACAAATCTGCAAAATCTTCTGTGCTGCTCTGACAAAATTGCAACCTCCACCTGACCCACCAACCCCCTGCAGCTACATTCATCCGGGCGCTTTTTCTACTGAAAGACACAAGGGACACAAGCCACTGTAAAATACCTAAATAGGAAGCCTTAAAAGATATAAGTATCTTATGGCAAACATAGACTTGCATCTGGATGATAAAAATGCCCACTGTCCTCTGTGTTGACACACTATTTATTGCCTTAATCTGCTGCAGTGCTTTCGTTACTTTGGCTTTGATGCTGAAGCATGAAAAGAAAACAAATCATTCCCAAACCCGTTGGAAAGTCCCAATTTAATTTTCCATAATCTGTGTCTTTGCATCAGCACAAGGATATGTTAAATTAGAAGTGCTTGGAGTCTTGGGTTCACCTCTAAAAATAGAACCAACTGTCTTTAGCTCCCGTTTTTCAGAACGGGAAGGATGGGTTCAAGGGCAAGAGTGATTTTAGGGCCCTTCAGAGTGACTCCCCTAAAAGGGTCCACTTTTTCTGGGCCACAGTTCTGCTTGCTCTAAACTACTACAGGGTGGTGATTGCTGCAATTTACCTGCAGAATCAAGGGAACAGTAAAGAAGACACAAAAATTAAACTGAGCTCCCTCTAACACAGTGAGCAATTGGCAGATTTGCCTTTTGTTTTCTTGTGTTCCCATGAAATCTGTGATTACCAGGAGCACAAGTGTTTTCCATGCTAATTTAAAATGAATAAATGAGAGAGGTTATATATTTTGTGTTGAATGTATCCATCTTCCTTTTTTGCTTCAGAAGTGGGTAAATAGAGACCAGTAAGTTGCTTCAGTTGTTTTTATGAAAATAGACTATGTTTCAAATTAATCACTTTAGTGAAGGAAAAGGAGTGGTGTTAGAAGATTGATGAGGATTATTTCTAATTAGGGGCACTGAGAATGATGTAATTTTGTTTATTACTATGTGGAATTAATAATTCATATTTAACTGCAGGTACCAGTTTTAATGATTTAGTCTATTTTAACCATTAAATCATATAAATAGAAATCCCTCTTTCTCAGAGACATACCACAGCCTTTTTTTTTTTTCCAAAAATCTGTTTCCTGCAGAATAAGAACATATATACACTGACTTTTACAAATAGTTAAGGCAAAAAGAAATTCCAAAGATATCTACAAAAAATAATTCTTATGTTAGATTTTTAAACAATTTTTTATTCCCTGCCTGGGAATCCAAAGATGAAAAGGATAAATTAGGAAGACAATTTTAAAAGATAATTTAAAATTCACTGCAGTTAATCAACTTCATGAAAGTCAATTTCAGGAGTTTTTACGATGTAAATAATGTATTTTTAGTTATGTTGGGCCTTAAATGGTGCTATCCTAAGAAACACGTGACAGCAGAAGCTGAGAAGTGCCTTGGGCTGGAGAAATTTCTCAAAGGTATTGATCAAACGTCCTCTATCCTTGCATGACACAAGTAGGATCTAGGCAGATTTTCTTTTCCTAGACACATGATACTGGTCTCTCTCTCCCACTCTAGCTCTTGCCCACATGTCACACTTTCTTTTTGCTCCACCTTTATTCTTTGTCTCTAGCCCGTAGTATGCAATAGCAGGGTGAAGATCTAAGAAAATATTTCCCATTTAGGCTAAAGGCAAAAATACACAATCCAGTTCTATGTGATACTTTCACACTTATGACTGATTCATCTTTTTGTGTTGTTCTCTACAGATTAGGACAAATCTTTTTCCAAGATTGTCTCTTGGAGCAGCTGGTGTGAACCAAATACATCATTACACAGCTTTCTGTTTATGAATGTTTAGCCATTCTCTTTTTGAAACATTGCAGGGAGGCAACCCTTTGATCTGATTGCCTTTTGGCTAGGCCTCCAGACTTTGGCTTAACCAGACCAGAACTTTTGATCCTAGAAAAAAAATATGAAAACAGTTTTTAGGAGCAAATGTACTCTTCCCTATAGAAAAGACATAAGGACAAATTTTTGATTCTTCTTAGTTTAGCATAAAATTAAAATGCATTTTTGCATTTTGTCCTACCTCCTTATTGTGGACTTTCAAAACTACTCAATTCAGAATATTATAGATAAAGAAGTTATTTATTAGTTAGAACAATTTGAATTATCAGAATGCTTTGTTCATCTTCCATTAGGAATTGTTTGGTAATAAACATGTTTTCTTTTTGGTGGGGGACATGAGGATTGATTCTTTCCATAAGGGCAGCCTGAAGAAGTACTTTGGTGGTGTGAGTTGCTTAATTTTGAAGAATGGTAAACTATGGATGAACTCTTTCTGACAGCAAAGAAAGTATTAACTTCAGGGTGACTATCTATTACATGAAAGTAATACTTCCTTTTAATACTTTGCCTGTATTGTTTTCTTGTCAATATAAAGAGGACACAAATGAATGAAGAAAGCATTAATTCATAATTCAGTTCTGTTTTATCATGTTTAATGTGTTTTTTGCGTTCCGGAGAAGCTTGAAACAATAGTAGTGAAGGGTTATGAAGTAAAAATGGTTTTGTTAAAGCATAAAAGGAAAATAGGTGGGTTTTTTAAAAAAAATTTTGCTTTACTTTGTTTGATGTTGAGACAATAGTTGTAAATAGTCCCTAAGTATCACACTGTTTCTGTTTGGCCTGGGCAGAAAGGTGAGTGAAAATAATTCTATAATGGAAATAGGTGTAAAAACACAGGATTTTTTTTTTCCCAACTATGGAACTTATGTTAATATTGGCTGCAAGGAAGCTTTTTTTTGATAGAGTTCCTGTTGTTTTTTTAAAATTTTCTACATATTACTTTACCATTTGCTTTACTGTAATTTGGCACTAGTGAAAGTGGTCTGGCTTTTAAATAATGTTTACCTTTCAAATTTCTAATTGTACAAATTATCATTTACATACATATGTTCTAGTAAGAAGTAAAATGTAGTTTCCATCACATGCCACAATATGACAATACAAATAACAACAGTCCCTGTATCCTGAGTCAAAACTCGTTTCCGCATTCTGGGTGACAAAAAGCTTGAGTCTGAATCTCAAACCCGATTTTAATCATGACAGACCAACTTGTCGGTCTTTGTGCTGTGTAGGAAGACTGAACAGAAATCGAAAACCTAGAAAACTTGTGCGCACGTTCATCCTTGCATCTGAACCTGGGTGCATAGTTTCTCAGACATAGTTTTCTCCATGTGATCTATGTTTGTCTGCTCTGTGTAGGGTGACATAAGCAATTTGATCCTGTCTCTGATTTACTCCAAGATTCAGAATCACCGAAAATGCATTTTCCAATGAAAAGAACATGAGCCTTACATCTCAAATAGATGTGCTGTCGCAATGGGTTCTTAAAAACAAGGAATCCGAGCTCCAGATTTTGTTTAGAGAAAACATTCTGAATATCTCCTGTTTCCCAGTTCATTGAAAAACCACCAGCAAACTCACATTTCACTGTCACATTACAGCAGTTTTGTCTACTTCTTACAAAATTGCATTTGATAATCTATTTTATAGTCACAGATAATTTTCATTTAAGTCTTTGTATTTTCCATAATTTAATATTGACTCTACAATTATTTTTCATTTTGGCATAACGTGGAAAAGGAACTTCCTGTTAGTTAAATTATGCTGGAAGAAAGAGTAATAAAATTGGAACTGCATTGTGAATTTCATCCCAAAGTATTCACAGCTACTTTAGAACTTTCTAAGAGCAACATGCACATTAGAGCACCTTTTGCTGATGCAGAGGTGATTTCAAGACACTATATGCCTTATGCCACATGAACATTTATATGGGAGTTAACAGGGCAGAGTCAGCTTTCAGTTACACTGAAGAAACTGTAACTGTTGTGTTGGTGAGAGACTAACGTCTCTAAGAACTGGAAACCTGTTTTTGCAGTCGGAGGCTGCAGTCAGGAAATTGATAAATCTGCACATTTTTAACCAATTAATTATTTATGAATCATTATTAAGATACTCAGCAGGCATAAATCGGAATTATTTCAGGTCAGATCAATTTTATATCTCATCAAAAATGAAGAATTGTTTTTTTCTTATAAAAGGGAGTCAGTGCTTTGCATTCCCATCTAGGACTTCTACTGATTGTTACAAGATGCCAGCAAAGGTATTATTCTCAAGAACTTAAAATCAAGGTAAATGTCCAGCATTGCAATAGAAAATTTGTAATTAAATTTGAATTGTCCCCTCTTAAAGACTGGAAGCCTACTATTTTATGATAAGAATCTTAAGGTGGAATGAATGGTTTTCACTCATCTGTTTAAATGTGTCCCTTTAACACACCTGTACAAAGTTATATATTGTGGCTATTTATTCATGCTTCTTTATCTGTATGTGCTTCTTTGCACCACAAATCAAGTTGTTGGTATGGTAGACCTACACAAAGCTGATACAAAACAATACATATGCCTGCACAGCTTGCCTCGGCTTGAGATTTGTAGCAGAAATATTAAGACTGATATGAATGCAGGTTGAATGAGAATTTAGGTGTGTGAAAACACTAGAAGGAATAGCAGTGGTGGAGCATATGGCCAGCAGATGCTGGTGGCACTTAATTAGCAGGTTATCAAGATCACAGCACACTACTTACAGCTTCTTAAGACACTTAGAGAGTGAAAGCCTTAGGCAGCCTAAAAGACAGGTCTGCACTGACAATGTATTGCTCTGGAAATTTACTGCCTGCCCCAGAGAAGGTGTTTGATCCTTAGAATAGCAGGGCTGAATAGTGTGGAAAGATTGGTTTATATATTTGATATGTGATATTCCTTAGCATGTATTGCACCTTATATTACAGCAGAAGCATACTATTGATTTATGCATGCTTACAAGACTCTTTAAACCTCAGACCCTTCTTTGCAGACCTTTTATCTTCCTTTTAATAATCTGCATGTAAGTGCAGCAGTTTGCATATGCGCTTGTTAAATTGCATTTAATTTGAGGTTTTGTTAGACTTTTTTTTACATATCAGCATCCTTTTGAATTCTAAGCTTGATTTACAACCCTTCCCAACAACAGCATATTCAGGTAAGAAAGCTTTAAGTATTATGTAGAGAAATATTAAAATATGGTAAGACATTGAATTATTTCCTTAATAAGAGATTAAATATGATTAAATGAGGATAGGACATCTAGAAGAGTCTGTGTGTGACTGACATAGATGAAACCCTGAGTGAACTAGAAACTTCACTCCAGTCGCAAAAAAGTTTGACTAAATATGAATATATGAAATTATAAACTCATTTCCTTCCCAGCATATGTAAACGTTTTCCTTTTGTCTGAGCAGGGCAAATCCATGTAACTTTCTAGCATAACAAAAAAATCAGATATCAAGACATTTTCTGTGTAAAATTAAAAATCAAGGCAGTTGGAAGGTAGAGAAAGCAAGTCAGTTTTTCACCTTTTTTTTTTGTTAAACATTTGCCTTCAAGTGCATAGATCAGTTAAATTTCTTTCATAAATCAGCTATTAATCTCCTTGTTTTATTCAGGAAGTCTCTAAGTCTGTTGTGTAAAGAAGATACCAGGCATCCCCCTGTGTGTACACATTTATGATGCCACTTTTAAACAGCCAAAGCTAGAGATGGATCACATTTCTTCTACATGCAGGCTCCTCCAGAAAACCAAAAATACTCTTAAACTCAGCAGAGCTTCCCCTGTGCCTTAAGGACTATAACAAGCAAACTAAGAATCAATAGATAAGAAGATGCTGTCACAAAATCCTTTTGATAAATTCAACATACATTTAAGGAAAAAGAAAACTCTGAAGATATTCGTATATTGGACAATTATGTTCTTTAAATGCAGAATTGTAAAATCACAGATTGGTTTAGCCTGGTAACGGCCTCAGAAGGTCTACTAGCCCCCAATCTCCTGCACAAAGCAAGGCTGACTGTGACATTAGACCAGGTTGCTCAGGGCCTTGTTCTGTTGAATAATAAGTATCTTAAAAAAGGGGGATTCCACAACGATTTCTGAAATTTGTTGACATTCTGTATTTCCAAAAGAAAAGCTTTGAAAGAACTGTTTGCAATTTACCTTCATAGGTTTCTGCAGGAGGATTGACTTCTCTGGATATGGAGTTGTTATATTATAAAGATAGTTATCAATATTTTAAAAAGGAATGAGTAAAGGCAAAGGAACTTTCATGCACAATTTCTTTGAGTGCTTTATATGATCAGCCTTACCTTTTTGGAAAGGGATAGCCCCTTTTCTCTAAAGAAAGGAAGTTTCTTTCCAAGTCTGTCATAAGCAGGGCTATTTGTTCTTTGTAATAAAAGCCATAAGTGCCTGAAAAATCCCACAGGTCTCCTGTGAGGCACCATTTATTTGATTTGAAGGAGTTAACACCTAATTTCTTTAAATTGTTCTGAAAATCTAGTTTCCTATCAAATGTTTCTCTTGAGTGAGGAGAAGTCTTAAAGCAGTGGACAATTACACTATAATTATGTACTTACAAAAGCATATAATTATTTAAGTACGTAATTATATGAGTTTCTAATATTATTATACTGCAGGCCTAGCAAAATTGAGGAAGTCAGTTCATAATGCCTTTGCAGTGCACATCTGCAATTTGAGAGTCCTTTACTGTGCCTTGGAATAGATGGTCTTGGAAAAAGAAGACTGGAACAGTCAGAAAGGATGAGCATCATTGCACCAAGAGACCATATAGCCCCTTTGTACTTTTTAGTAGGGTGCTGCATATTCCTTTGTCCCTCCTCTGACTTAAATACCTGAACTTTAGGACAAAAATCAACTACTCCCAGAATTTCCAGGTAACTTAAGACAAGATTTTCCAAAGTTACGTTTTGTTAGTATTAGAATACTAAGGTTTACAGGCTAAAAGAGAACTACCCCATCCTTATAATAATTTTCCTTCCTTTTATTTAATTTCTTTTCCTCATTTGCTCACTAAAATAGCTTGTAATTCAATGTTGACACATGTTTCTGAATTGCTTCTTCAGTTGACCCGTGGAACACACGTTAAGAGGGCTGTATAGCAGACAGTATAGCAAATTCTTTTAATACTACATTTAATACAGACAGGTGTACAAAGTTTAACTTGTCATTTTGCAAGAAAATTTTAGCTTTTCCTTATCTCCCTGCATTTATTTGTACATGGATCTGTATTATACAACATTTTATATAGATAATTGATATATTAAAATTGAGCAATATTTATTCATTTTGCCACCACTTAGTAGGTATCAATGTTCTTTCCCAGGCAAATTTACATTGAAAAATGTTAGAACCCAATCTTGTTCCATTGAATACATTGTGAATTTTACAATTGCCTTAAGTAGGATTTAGATTAAAACTGAAAGAATAATTAAAACATTGGAAGATCTATATGAACAAACAAAATTTCATTTTTAAAAAAATCATAATTAGCAGATAGAGTAAGTGTAGTATATTTATTATATTTGAATCTGAGCAATACAATTACTAGGAGGTCTCAAAATCTTAATTGAAAATTTAATTTAAACTAGCTTTCATATAAACTGTATTGAGGTTTGAAAATGTGTTAAATTACCATCCTCATTTCTAAATTCTACTCTTTCTCTGAAAGCTCTATCAATTGTTAGAGGGCACTGGAGGCTTATATGAAGTCCACCGTACAGAAGCAGATGAGCTGTGCAATGCAAGTCTTATGTAGTCTGGGATTTGCTAGTTAATTACATACTGTTGTGAAGCAAATTCATTTATTTTAGCCTATCTCCAAGTGTGCGAACATGTGTCACTTCTCCATAAACTTCATTAGTTTTCATTACACAGTGGTCTGATACAATCTGATGATCATTCTTACCTCTGTATTGATTAGTAATGCTACATCATTTTGAAATACTGATGATTAAGGCTTTTTCTATGAGAGCTCATGAGCATATTGAGTTAGAATGTTTCCCATTAATTTTTTTCAGTAATAACCTTGGTCCATTTGAGACATTGCTTAATAGTCCAAAACTCCTACTTTAATAAGAAACAATAATTGATTTCTACTTGTACTTGAATACTGTAGGCTATAAATTTTAGCACATTTAATACCCAGTTAGTGATACACCTTTGGAAATGCTAATGGAGTCTGGGCCATCATTGTTTGTATATGTACTCTTGAAGTTTTACAGGGTATTTACTCGAATCATATAGACCACAATGGAACTAACCATTTTGTTACAGGGGGGAAAAAAAAAAAGCATTTTGTAACACAATCAATCATAAATGTATAAATAGTATGCAATTGCAAGAGGCCAAAAGACTTGGGATACAATTGTGCAAATGGGGTTCAGTAAATCTGCAAGCAGTAAAATCTGCAGGATACAAACACAGGATGTAGAAAGGTGAATAACATCATCCTCTTTGCTTTTGCAGAGTAAGGCAAGAAGCAGGCTCATCATCACTAATTGTTTAAGTACGTAGGGCTAAGGATTATTATTGAGTAAGAACCAGCCATTGGCAATGCGTATTATCAAGGAACATAAATCTCGTAAAATCCTTAAGTTTTAAATGGATCTGATTTATCAATCTTATAAACACTTCTATCCCAGTGATCTCTAAGTCCCTACCTGATGTACGGATACATTCAAAAAACTGCAGAAGAGATGAGGTTGGAAGCTCTTCAGATCCTGTTGTCCACCATGTCTTTTCAAGGAGGCCACCTAGAGCAGCTTGTCCAGGATGGGTGGTGGATGCGGTTGTATTCAGTTGCAACAAACCTGTGCTGTAGGCAAGTTGTGTGGAATTAGACAGATCTTTCACAATTTGTTTACGTGGCATATCTTGATTTTTCCCTGCATACGTCACTGATCTACATCTGGCAGGAATTTGTTGGGATGTGAATCAAACTGTTACTCGAAATGAATGAAATGGGTGGAGAATTGACTTCCAAATACAGTGAGTTTGTAACTTCCTACTGATTGAATAATGACAGATAAATTTTTAAAAATTTCTATTATTCTCTGTGTTTAGGAACCGAGCAATAATTTTGAATGCTATAGATAAGATTCACTTTATTTTAATTGAAAGAAAATTCACTACAACTTTAAACTTACATTTCTGCTTGTCTTGTGACAGGCAAACAGAAGAGATTAAAAATATTGCATGTGCAATATTACTTTGCAAAGTCATATTTTCCTTAACACTTAGTCACTTGTATGCACTTTCTAATCTAGATACCTGATAGAAGATACAGTTTGAGTTGGAAGGGACTTTGAAAGGTCATTTAGTCCAACCTCACCTGCAATGAGTAGGTGCACCTTCAACTAGATCATGTTGCTCAGAGTTCCATTCAAGCTGACCTTGAATTTTTCCAGGGATAGAGCATCTACCACCTCCCTGGGTGACCTGTTCCAGTGTTTCACCACCCGCATAATAAAAAATTTCTTCCTTATATCTGATCTAAATCTTCCCTCTTTTTAATGACATAATATCCCTGTGGTTAAACATTTTAGATGAATGAAACAGGACACAGCTTATAGTTTTATAGTAAAATCAACATCTAGTGCCTGTGAAATTCTCCAGTTTTTAACTTTGCATCCTAATAATTCACATATATCAGAAGCTGACATGTTATTAAAGTTTAGGTAGACCAAGGCTTAGATCTGTAAAATTAAATCACAGAAGCAAAGAATCATAGAATGTTTTGGGTTGGAAGGTACCTTCAAAAGCCACCTAATCCAACACCCCTTTTAGGCAAATGATGTCAATGGTTCTGCAAGATTTTTGGAAGTGGTCTTCTATTTACCCTTTGATAAGATAGTGCTCAAAAAACCAAAAAGCTCTGGGGAATTTTAATATTTTAGTGGTTTTGTCATTATGCTCACTGTTTTAAGGTGTGGTTTTTTCTACTTTGTTTTTGATACATTATAGCACTGAATTATTGAATAGGTGAAAAATTACATTCTATAGTAGGATGGCAGTCTGTTGATTAGGTGCTTTAACTACTTGAACAATTTTTTGATGTTATAATATTTGTCTTTTTTTTAATATTGAATTGGGAAAAATATTTGTTGTATTTTATATACTGTGCTGGGTCTGGTGGGGGGGAAAGGGTTAATTGTTCCCAGGACCTAGCAGG
>BJBW01008241.1:22818-70231 GCA_004320125.1 Scolopax mira
GCCGCTGGTGGGGGACTCTGATTTGTGCGAGCGGCTGCCACGTGGTCCTTTGTTTTCATCTGTGGCCAAACCACGACATATACAAATCCTATTTTGGCACAAGCATTCAGCATGATGATTTCTTGAGATCTCTCCTTGATCCATTTCTTACACCTGTAATGTGGTTTTCTTTCAGCCAAGTTTAGTTATATCACTTTTTCTGAAGGTATATAATATCAGACTTATACTTTGATTTTTTAAAATGTGTTTTTCTGTTGAATTAGAATTGTATTATACAAATATGCTTGACATAATTGTACTAACAATGGCAGCTTAAACTACCTGTAGCATATCTCCAGTGACAAGGTGCTATTCAGAAGTTTACAAGGGAAAGGTGCTGGAGAAGTATGTCGTCTTTACACTAGAAGTTAATGGCTAATAATAGGTTTTGTGGTCACATATTTTGATTGTAACTCCTGAAATGTATAGAGAGATGTTGCTTGTGAAAATGATAAATAAGAAACATTTTTTAAAATTCACCATCAAAACATGGAAGTTGCTGTCCTCCTGACTATGGTTTACCTTTTTTTTGAAACTAAATTGAATTGGGTCAGAGCTGGTTTGGTTTATTTCATTTCAGATGAAGATCAATTCATACCATTATTTATTTCAACTTGGAATTTATCCCAAGGACATCTTGTGCTTTCCTACATCTGCTTTTCTGTAATGGCACAGTAGACTATTATGGTTCATCAGCAGTCAGTCACTTAATCTGAAATGATGGATCATCACCCAGCACACACAGCTCCCTGTGTAAAACCTCAGTGGAAGGGTATGGATAAGGACAATCTTTCCCCATTCTTGGATATACAGGACTGACTCAGAGAATGCTATTGGTGAACAAGATTTCCAAGGAGCAGAAAATTAACAGGAGAAGAACAGGCACAGAGCGAGCAGCTACTCAGGAACAAGTGAAAATACTCAGTCTGGCACTGAATTTAGGCATTGGTTAATGATAGCCAGTTATTTTTGTAATCTTTCCTTAAAGATTGCATAAAGTAGACTATTTTTTGTGTTTCTTTTTTCTCATGACCTGTTAAAAAGAAACCTTAGTGGTTGGCAGGTAGACTTTCTTTGAAAGAATTTTAACTTTAAACTGTAAAATAGTCATTATGGGATCTCTGATTATTCAACTTTAAAATTAAGCAAGAACAGTCAGAAATATTTGGAGCAAAAAGTCACAAAACATATATAAAGAATGCACTGCATGTTATTTTGTGGAAAATCAACTTAATCTTCAGACATCTTCTTTTAATTTTTTGGATGATATCCTGAAATACGTCAGACCTGATAGTAATTAAAAGGGAAAAGGGGGATTAGAAAAGCTAAGGAATGATAACTGTTTTTATATTTTATTCCATTGTCTTATTTTTCTCTGACATAGTGGGTAAATACTATATAGAAGATAAATGGACTCTGATAAGAGCGATGAATTTGGTGACAAAGGTGTTATCACTCTTTTTGGGTCAACAAGAAAACATCTGGACTCAACTCACTGGACTTGAGGACCTCTCTTCTGTGGGCAACACTGATGGGCTTCTGAGTTATTGTACCAAATGCCACTGTTGTGGCTTAGTATAAACAAATACATTACTTTAATGAGATGGGATAATGCAAAGGGAGAATAATTCATTGGTATCAACAGGGCACCTTTATTTTCTTAGCTGGCCTGAGAACTGCACTGGAAAACCTGCAATATGTTAGCTCCAGGCATATGTGTTTAACTTAGCCTTTTGCAGACTTTTCAGTCTTCTTCAAGAGACAGGATAAAGTTCAGTTGTATTAGCAATATGGCAGATAAAGCTTAATTTGTTTTTCAGTTCCATCAAAAAAAAAAAAAAAAGAAAGCAAAGGATATTTAATTCTGTAGAGAAGTTCCTTACCAGCCTTGGGTAGGATGTTCTTCTCCTGTTGCTACAGTGAAACAGAAAAATCTAGAAATAACATGAAGTACTGAAGTATGGGTAGACCCCACAGTGTTTACTGTTTTTTCTCCTTGCTTTCCACATCTTTTTTCCTCCTTTTTTTCCCCTTGCTTCACTCCCCCTTTTTTTTTTTTTTTTTTGGAGAGAGGAAAAGGAGAGAAGAAAAATTCCTTTAATTTTTTAGCTTAGATTTGCTTCCATTTTATTTCTCATGTAACCTTCTTTAAAAAAGCACTTTGAGACATCAAAGAGTTCCATCATTATATTTAATGGGTGTTAAAGACCACTTGGTTTTCATCTAGCCGCCATAGGAAGGTATTTCTCCTGTGGAACCACCTTCCATAGGATAGCTTCTATATCAATTAATACACCTTGGTCAGTAATGATAAGATATTTAAAATAGATATTGGGCACAAACTGAAGTGTGAGAAATTATGCAATTCTATTTAACCATAAGGAAAGCTTTTTCTTTTTTTTTTTAATGCTAAAGCAGTCAAACATTGGAAACTTGGAACAGGTTGCCAAGAGAAGCAACCTTTGGAGATATTAAAAACCTTACTGGCCATGGCCCTGGTCAACCTGCTTAATCAAGGGGCTTGAACTGTACAATCTCCAAAGGCCCCTTCCAACCTCAACTATTGCATGATTTTGTGTTCGTAAGAATGAACAAAGTTGAAAATTGGGTAAGATGAAGGAGAAACAGTTATACCTACAATCAAAATGTTTTGTCAATGAAAGGCAACAGTACACCACTGTTTCTACTGCTCAGTTCTTTGAAAGAAGCATACAATTAAAACACAAAAGAAATCAATGTCTGAAAATCAGGCTTTTTGTCTAGATTTATCATTTAATCATCTGTACATTTTCAAGCAAACCAGTTTATTAGAACTTGTTTGTTAATATCTAACCTTAGTGTCGCAAGAAAATTAATGCTCTTATAATGCTGAGCCATAAGTGTTCCTATTTACTTGGGACCCATTATTTCTTATGTGAATAAGCAGATTTACTATTCTGATTGTGTGTAACATGTTGGAGCTGTAAATAATGTTCACTGTATGGAAATAGGAAATAGCTTTCCTGGAAGCTGTCCATGTTTGATTTGGTCTTGTTAGAGCTATCATTAATTCTTAAAGCATGGACTGACTGCAGATTTGTCCAAGTGATATACTGAGGAAGGTTTGTTTGATGTTATCATAATATCTTTGGCTGTGTCACTGATATACCAGAAGCCTAAGAAATGGGAACTGCAGTTGCTTTGTACTAACTTATTAACTTGATAAACCTGCTAGGAAATAATTCTTCCAACTTCTCCAACACTTCAACACCTGGGAAATACATCATCTGATGCTGAAGGATTTCAATCTTTGTTGTGATTTTACTCTTTAGTAAATGAATTAATTGACCCCTTGCCTTAAGGAGAAGTACTTGGTGATGTTAGTGGATGAAAAATTGAACATGAGCCAGTAATTTGCACTTGCATCCCAGAAAGAAAATTGTATCCTGGACTGCATCAATAGAAGCATGGCAGCAGACTAAGGAGGGTTATTCTCCCCCTCTACTCCACTCCAGTGAGACCCCACCTGCAGTACTGCATCCAGCTCTGGGGTCCCCAGTACAAGAAAGACATAGAACTGTTAGAAGAGGTCCAGAGGAACACCACAAAAATTATCAGAAAGCTGGAACACCTGTCCCGTGAAGACAGACAGAAAGAGTTAGGGTTGCTCATCCCAAAGAAAAGAAGGCTCCAGAGAACCCGTACTGTGGCCCTTTGATATATAAAGGGGGTTTATAAGAAAGATGCAGAGACTTTTTACCAAGGTCTGTAGTGACAGGACAAGGGGCAATGGTTTTAAACTGGAAGAGGGTAGGCTTAGCTTGGATAAAAGGAATACGTTTTTTAGGGGAGGGTGGTGAGGCAATGGCCCAAGTTTCACAGGGAAATTGTGGATGCCCTCTCCATGGGAGAGTTCAAGGTCAGGTTGGATGGGGCTTTGAGCAATCCGATCTAGTAAAAAATGTTCCTGCCCAAGGCAGGCGTATTGGACTAGATATCTTTAAAAGTCCCTTCCAACCCAAACTATTCTGCTTTTTTATGATTCATGTTGCAAAGGACAGGTAATAAACTTAGGAAAAATTACTTCTGTAACAGTCTGTTCTCATGCTGTGTTCTCATACTGAGTATTTGCTAAGAATATAGCTTTAATTTTATTCTGCTTTTCAGACTATGGTGGGTTTTGAAGTAGATAACAAAGATGACTGAGTAAAAGAGAGAGAAAAGATAAACAAAAATAATACTTATATGTTATACACGAGACATTGATAAGTGGATTAACAACTCAAATGACCAATCAGTCAATAAATAGTCCTCCCTCAATAAAAGTGTATGAACGTCCACTGTTGAATTAATTCAAAAAAGGAAAAGTAAAATGAGAAGGAAACCAATATCTAATGTAGGATCTTGTTACTTCATCTAAGTGCCTGCATACACAAAATAATGTGACTTCCAAAGCCTTTATGTGAGACACCCAAACAATTCAAGCATTTTGGAAAGCTTCATCAGCTTGTTAGAATTCTTTGAAATATATTGGCCAGAACTTCCTCAGTCTGAGGTGTGTTTAACTATATTTATGCTTTTAAAATGTTTTCCCCATTTTCTTATGCTCAGAGATGATGCAGTGGTCTACATTTTCAACCTAAGTTGCACTATGAAACATTATTCACTAGATAACGTTTCCACAATATAATGATGAAGAGGAATAGTCACTAAGTCAGTTAAATATCTCTGCTATCATTTCCTTTGAGGAAAAAAGTCCTGAGACAAAAATGTGCGGTGATTATGAGACATGCAATATCAAAAAATACATTAATAAATAAGAAATAGCAGAGATGTTAATCTTGTTCTAAACAGAAATAATTTACTGAATCTGCAAATGTAGCTTAGCAACATAATAATAAAAAATCTATATGAATATTAAAAAACCCTAAAGCCTATAATAAGATTAAACTAGAAGGACTATGAGAATTCAAGGCAAATCAGATTAGTTTGCCCAGGATGATCACTGCTTCTGCTAATTATGAAATCAACATCACAGGCAACTTTGCATTCATTTTGTATTATGGACATACACTTTTAAACTTTGTTTTAACCATTGTTTATTGTTGTATTTTGGGTGGGATCCACCAAAACCAGGAACTGGCTGTTTTAATAGAGTTCAAGTTTTTAACTCTCTGTTAAAAAAGAAATGGCTCAAGACCAAAAGTATGGATCTTAATGTTTTCCAAACTTGAGCTTACACTTTTAAGTGGAAGTTAGACTTTGATCTAGTAGATAGTTAATTGCTGCTTAACAGTCAGTTTACCACTGGCCCAATTAAATTTATGAGATGGTTCATATTTATTAGCTCAAATGTGTCTATATGGTTTGTATACTTGGGGTCTTTATAGCTGACTCTGACTTCAGAAGTAAAACAAAAAATAGCATAGGTTTCAACAGCTGCATGAAGATGCCAATGTAGATGTTGTTTTTATAGCTTAGGCCCTTGCCCACTTGGAAGATATATTATATTATCTATTCTACTTCTAAATTTTTAGATAAATTGTGATTCTAGCTGGCAATACTAAAGGTTATGGGAAATGACAGATCAGAATATTGATTTATTCTTAGATGTCATTTTCATTGTAACTTTAAAGAACTCCAAATCACAATGCATCCAGTAATTCTATTAAAAGCTTTATGATGTCTCCTTTTTCCATTGCTTCAAATATAAATTTTCCTTTGAGGAAACTGTAGCTGCTTTTTAATAAGAATATGTCAACCTATGGTGCAATATGTCAGTCCTTTTAGACCTGGTAATACTGTGTGGATTACTTTACATAGATTGACCTAAGGGGTTTTTAAGGAAATTTTTAAAATATGAGCATGTTAATATAATAATATATCTGAGACAAAAAGTTTAGATCCAGGTTTTACATTTTTCAATGGGTTTGGGGTTCAGTTTCAGGATTACAGAGAGAAATATTAATGTTAAAAGTATTTAAGGAGTTGCTGCCTGACTGCCAATAAGGAAAATCTCTAAAAGCATCTCTGTGTCCATGCAAGGGGGAATAAATGGTCCAATGATTTGTTATCCCTTATTGCTAGTTCTGTCTTCTCCCGCCCAGTGCAAGAGCTGAATCCCACCCTTACTCACCCATTACATATTAAGTTGAAACAACTAAAATTGAACCATACTCACTTAAGACCTGTCACTGAGGTCTTCTCTCTTGCAGAGGTTTTTTAATTTTTGAGTGTGATCGCAAAAAGACTCAGAGCTAGAGTAGCAGCACTTCCACTCCCGTGCTGCTCATCATTGTCATCTGTTGACAGAAAGCACACGTTTGTGATTTTAGAAAATCTTCTCTTTTTATGACTTGTAGAATCTTTATTGCACAGCCACCTCCAGCTTTCACATCCTATGTTCCCTAAGTGAATTCTATCTTTGAAAACACAGTATATAACCACATGAAAATACACCTGAAAGAGCTAAAATTACCTTAAGTGAAATATAAATTAATCTTTTCCTACTGGAACAAATGTTTTAGAGGCTGAAAAGTACATTTTCAAAGTTATAAAACATTTGAAATTGCTTTCTCCCTCTCCACCTTCCTTAAAGGGAAGGATACTTTTTTTATTCATCCAAAAACAGTGAACGAAAGTAAATCAAATAGTATATTAAATGGCTGGAGAAGAGACTAAGTATCATCTAGTGTGCAGCACTGAAGAATTATAGCCAGAATTTGGCATAGGGCTTACCTCTAATTCCCGTATGCATTATTTTGTTAACATATATATACTACTGCCAGTATAATCCATTCTGAATTAGAAAAGTGAAGGAAACTCATCCAAAACTAAATGGGAAGAGCAGAAAGTCAGAAAGGAATCTGGATTGCTGACAAACTGGGACAAGTAATGACCATGGCATGGTCACTAATGCAGGCTGAAATAAGGTACTTGTCCTCTCTTTAGGAGAGAAGGGGAATTGATGATAAGATCTGGAGCCAGTACAGTCTGTGAGTCTGTTAAGTGGTTCAAATGCAGCAGAAACTGATTACAGAACTTTTCTCTATATATTCTTAAAAGGAGAAAAGACCCTGAGGCAATTCAGTAGATCCTCAAAGCAAGCCTGGCAGCACACGATGCTGTGCCTCAAATTTAAGCCAGTGAGTCTTCTTCTGGTGGATAATGGGTCTGTTGGACTTCTAAGCCCATTCAGCCTTTCATGTCCTCTCTGAAATCCTTTAGGAAAGTACTCAAGTACTAAGACGTGAAGAGTTTCTATCTAATAGCCATACCCATATATTTTTCAGTGATCTCCTGTTCATCTGTATCTAAAGTCTACTGTTGACCTCAGATCGTTTCTTTTTGCTACCCAAAATTAAACCAGAGCCGAACGTAGTAACAAAAGAAAGAGAAAGGATAACATCAACTTGAGGGTAATTTGTTGATGTGAGTAGAACCATATCTGAGACCACAGCTGAGTATGGAGGTTTGGGGTTTCTATTCCCCAAACCAGCACAGATTCAAGTGGAGCCAAATGTCACACCTGAAGGTATGGAATATTTGCTCTGAGGTCAGAAGTCACAGAATATCATGCTTTTTGGCCTCATCTTGCTGCATCAAAGCCTATATAAACTATATCCAACTATAAACAATACTGATCACTAGCTAGCTGTGAACTCCAGCTACGTTTAAACCGATTCTGGCAGAATTTGATAGCGTTGTTTCTGAGAGATCTATTACTGATTTTTAGTTTGTTTTCTGTATTAAAAAGATTTCTTCAAAACTGTATCTATTTGTTCTGTACTCAGATGAAAGAAGATTGTACAGATCATGAAAGAAGTAGACAGTAGCATTTTTAAAAGTGTCCAAAGAAAGTACTCTTGTGTTTTATCAAAAATCCTTACTCAAATGGAAAGTAGATGCATTTTTTTCTACAGTCAGAAAATTCAAATGATTACTATTTTCTGTTTCAAATGAGACCCCAAACTTAAAGTTTAATGGAAACAGACTGTCATTTTTAACATTTACCTACAGTATAACACTTCATTATCTTTTTTTTTTCTCTTGAAAACACAATATTTATTTTGTGTACATATTTTAGGGTGAGTCTGACTGTTACAAACAAAGCCATAAATAAACATGCCGAGTTGTCAAAATACCATAGTTCTAAACACAAAACTGCATTTTGGCTGCCTCTGATTGCTGTTATTATAAATTCCACAGAACTTGAATAAATAAATTAATTGTGAAGAACTAGAAATAAAAAAATCCTTAATTTTAAACTTCGGATTTTTATAAGTTGTCATCTCCTGTCTGAACTTTAGATCTTGGTTTTCCAAATATAAAATTGAAAAACAATTTAAATGTTAGGGGTTTACAAAAATTTGTCAGTCTTATTTAGGTATGCTGTGAATTAGCCAATAGCTCTGAGTAGCTGTAGCTAATGTAGGCACCTAATATCTTATTTTGTGTGATTTATTAAAAGGTCTTAATAGTCTGTTTGCATTGCATATCTAGAGATTTCTCTAGCACTTTGTTTTGTTTCTGGTACCTGGCTACCATTATCAACTTGGAGGAGGATAATGTTCAAGGCCTCAAAGATGTATTCCTCCATTTTTGTGTTTTGCTTATACCTCACCATTTCTACCTTTTCTATGCTGCAGAGAACATATTGACAGCTCAAAATTTTACATATTTAAACTAATTTTCCCTTTAAAAATATAGTAACAACAACATTGATACATTTAGTGAAAGGTTTTGAAAGTAGCTGGCTGTTGGACTTCAGCTGCAGAAGAGTAGGATTATGGACACATGGCTACAGACAACACACAGAGAGGTTGGAAGTAGGTAAAGAACTAATTCCAGTCAAAATGAGATTTTTAAAATGTATTTTAAGACACGGTGTCCTACTTTTAACTGTCCTACTCCTTGCATTGAGCATGTAAGTTAATGATGGCAGTCCTGCATCTCCTGCTTTTATTCTCAAAATACACACATTTGCTGCTGACTTTTCTGTCACTTTTGTAGTCTACAGTCCATGTCTATATGACTGTAGTGAACTGCTTCTCCTCTTTCTACCCAGATCCTGGGCTCACTGTCTTCCTGCTCTTGGTTATGGCCAGAAAACAGATGACAATGACAATACCCTTTCCAAGATGCTGTTTGCGCAAGGCAGAAGCTGCTCCTTTTCTGTGGATGGAAGTGCCTAGGACTATTGAAGACAATTCAGCTTCTATTACAGCCACTAGTCAAATATAGAATGTACAAATGGGAAATTGGCTGCAGGCAATCTTTTTTTCTATTTAAATAGGGCTAGAAGTGCATAGGAATTTGCAAGATAGATTCCAGCATTAGTCGTGTCATTCACTTGTCAAGAAATCAGCAGGATGGGTAAAGCAATCAAGACAGGGAAACATCTTCACTGATAAGCATTTTTAACATTTTACACAATCTTCCACCTATCTCTAGAACACCTCTCTACTTCCTGGCCAGGCAGCCTATAGCAGACACCCACTATAATATCCCCTTTACCTCTCTTTAATCCTAACCCCTAAACTCTCAGTTGTTTCTCACCCATTCCCAGGCTGAGATCAGGCACTCCAGCTCACGTAAGGGGCAACTCCCACTCTTCCCCTTCCCATCCTGCACTTCCAAAAGAACCTGTATCCCTCCACTGCAAAACTCAAGTCGTAGGAGACGTGCCACCACATGTCCATGATCACAACATGGTTATAGTCCTACAATCACACAGCTTGAGAAAATAAGTATAATGGTGCACCGTTTTTTTTTTTCTGTGCATCAGTTGGGTCTCCAGTCAGACATATTAAATCATTCCATTAATTTCTTATTTCATCTTGTTATATTTTAGCACAAATTATCTCAGTACGGTCATTGGGACATATAACACACCTTTTCATTTAATCTCATTTGGTCTGTTTCCTTGCTTGTAATTTTTTTCTGTTAAAATTCATTTCTGTAGCTGTGACATTTTATGGATCTTCTTATCAACTCTTAAGTGTTCCAGTGGGATAGGCCAAGTAGACCCTAATTATAACAAAAGGTTTAAATATATTCTCATTCCTTTTTATCTGTTAATGAAGTGCTATGCTTGTCTTGTAAAAGCATATTTGGTGTGGAATCAGCTTAATGCACTTGAATTGGGGAAGATCTTTTGAAATACCCTTAAATTTGTATGCTTGCTATTGATCTCAGATACCATGGCTTCATAACAAGCATGTGAAAAAAAAATCCCCATTAATCTCACTTGGGGAAAAAACCCCATCATCTTTCTGAGGCAACTGAGCAGTGACAGTTTTGTGTTCTTCGGCTCAGCTTCTGTGTTTACTGTGCAGTTTAAGATATTGAACTATGTGATTAATGTTTTACTAAAATATAATCCCCTGGGATTACCTTTTATTGTCAGTGCAGCAGAAAACATGATCATTCCTCTTAAGGAGTTACTATGAGAATTATCTATATTTCAAAGAGCGTTAAATTCATCACTTCCTGAAAAGAGGGATTTTTTCCCAATTGCCTTTTATCTTTCTGCAGTTTTCCATTAGAAGGTAAAATAACATTATCTATCTATGTTAGGTAAAACAATCCAGGAAAATATTGCTGCGCCCTGGATGTCATTAGGATAAAATATCTCTCCTCTCCTCTCCTCTCCCTCTTCTCTTCTCGAAAGCTGGTACTTGTGAAAACACAAACACAAGCTGGGGGTCATTGGATTAATTAGACCTCTGCCTCTTTTCTTTCCTGAATTAAAAAAAAAAAAACCTGAGTTAATACTTTAAACAAGGTTTACAAAGATTAATCCACTGTGCATTTTTAGAGAAAGAAAGCTGAGATAATGTTTAATAACTTCTTAACAATGCAGAAATCACAGACACAACAACCTTTCCCTCCCAGTTTTAGTGTAAACTCTGGCCAACCAGTGGCTTTTGGTTGGTTGTTTTTGGGTTTGTTTGTTTGGTTTTTTTTAATAGATAGAATAAAAGAGGTTTGTCCTTTTTTTCTCTTCTGGCAGTAGTCAAAACATCCCAGTTAAATATATTAAATGGTATAACTAAAAGCACCGACCCTGAGAGGCTTTTACAAACCATTTGGCTCAAGAAAGAGGTTTAAAAGGAATATTTCAGGATGTAGAATTCTATCACAGCAAGTCCCCATCAGCTTCCATAGATTCTGTCTACATGGTAAACTGAGGTTTTATACATGTGTAAATGATCCATGTGCATATACAATATTTATATAGAGAATTTGCAGAAAGACTGAAAAGACTTGCTAGCTCTCTGTAATGCAAAGCTAACTTTGAAGCTAAAAAATGTCAGGAGACATTATTATGATCATTAATTTCATCCTTTCAACATAATGCCAGAGTATGGGTTAGAATCTCATCTCTATCAAAAAGATAGATATGTGTGCCAGGACTTTGCTGTGGCTAGTTTCCAATAGCATTGGTACTGGACTTCTGTTACTTTCCATTGGGAAATGATTTGGCAGTTAAAAATCTCTCTATTAGGAAACTTTGTCTGATAACTTCTTTAGCTCAGCATGACCCCATTTGTCCAACTACGTTTCAGTCCATAAAATAGTTTAAAATTATAAATCAAAAGATGAGAAAGTGGGAGAGTGCGACACAAAACTGAATTTGATAAAGAAAGGGAGAGAAAGAGAGGTGCAAAGCAAACAAAGTTTTCAGTTCAGGAGATCTTTCCAGCATTTTTTTCCTGAAGTGAATGAACCTAGGCAGAAGCTTATGTGCTCTTCTGAATGTGGGTGGGCTTTGAACTGTGAGCCCGAATAAAGATTTCTTTTTGGTTCGGGAAAGAAAACCTATAGCCTTTTAAAAACAAAGTCTTGTATGATGAACAAAGTTGTTTTGTCTGTTGTATAAAAATACACAAATTCTCACGTTTTTGCCATGTTTTCGGTGAAAGTTCACACACTTTTTTGCTTTTGAAAATATTAGTGATGCAAGGGAAGGAAGTTGCTTAGAGCTGCTCCATAGGAGGCATGAGGCATACATCAATTGGTAACAGTTAACTATGTTGTTTCAGATCATGTAGTGCAAACTATGTCTTTCTTTTTCAGTATTTTCAAATGTGATATGCTTTAATATAATTAATCACATTCTTAGCAGACAAGTCAAAGGAGTTCTCAAATCACGCTTCAGGCTCAGTTTTCCACTTTTCGAGACTGCAATGTTTTCTAGAACTATGGAGAGCTAAAAATATATTTATTATTGTGAAATTTACAGCAAGCAGTTATTCCTTGTATACCTTGTTTTCAAAAAACAAGCCATCTCTATTAATCTTATAATGCTAATATAGTGGAAAACAGTGTGATACTTACTTGTACTCTATATACAATAGATCAGGTACCGCTTTGCTGATGAGAGCCTATATTACCAAAATTCTGCCACAAACCTAAAGAAGAGATGAGAGTGACTTCTTTATTTGAAATGGAGTTCAACCTATGTCTGTATGTTAAATCATTATTGTCAGGAACAGCTTTTATGACTCACAGTCATAAAAATAACTTGCAAATATAAAATATCTTAAAGCACACTGTCTGTCACTGGAAAGGAACAAGATTGATCTCTGCATATATATATTATACTATTACATTTTATACACATGTCTATCAAATTTAAATGTATGTATATGCAAAGACACTTTGAGCTTACTTTTCAAGTTCCCTCTAGTTAATTTTTTCCCACTGCAAAAGTACAGGACTTAAAGGTTTTTAAAAATTAAGGAGACAGATTTAAAATCTGTACAGGTATTGATACTGATTTCTTTCTAAGACTGATTACCAAGTGATGTTAACTCATTATTTAATTATGAACTTCTTTCTCTAAAACAATTCAGTGATAATAAAAAATGTTATTGTATTAGTGGTTCTGTATCTGTGATACTGACTGCTGTAATGTTTATGTTAAACACTAGTAGTCCATGGAGTTTATCATTAATAGAAAAGCCACTTAATTAAATATTAGCAGCATATCACTGAAGCCTTCACTAACACAGAGATGCTGTTTAATTAAATACCTCTGGTAGTGCATACATGTTTTGTTGCATCATACATGAAATTCATGCAACTGCATATTAAATTGATGCTGATTCATTAGCCAATGCATGAATGGGCAAACAGGCACAGGAAGCTTACTCAGCCTTTATCAAATTTTCAAAACCATTTATCCACTCTCCATTAATAATGCTTGTTCTTAAATATACGGCATAGAGGAGTAAATGACAGGCAAAATACAAAGAGAGAAGATATAGGAGGCAGTAATTAGAGGCTGTCTTGGCCACAGAAATTTTGAAAAGTGCAATATAATGTATTTTAAAATAGTTGGCATGTGTGCTACAAAGGACTTGCATTGACTTCACATAGACCAGAGGGTGTGTATGTTGTTACATACAGCATATTTCTGGACAGATAGGAGCAGCCTGTTGTTCACAGGCCACTTCAACCACCTCGATATCTGTTGAAGGCACACCTCAGCAAGGCACAAACAATCCAGGAAGTTGTTGAAATGCATTGATGATGCCTTCTTTCTCCAAGTGGTAGAGGAGCCAACAAGGAGAAGGGCTATACTGGAACTTGTTCTCACCAACAAGAAGGGTCTGGTGGGGAATGTGAAGCTCAAGGACAGTCTTTGCTGCATTCACGATGAAGTGGTAGAATTCAAGACCCTTAGTGCAGTGAGGAGGGTGTGTAGCAAGGTGACTACCCTGGACTTCAGGAGAGCAGACTTTGGCCTCTTGAGGTATCTGCTTGGTAGGGTACCATGGGATAAAACACTGGGAGAGGTGTCCAAGGAAGGTGGTTAGTATCCAAGGATCATCTCCTCAGGAGAAGCTCAGAAATGATGCATCCCAAGAATGAGGAAGTCAAGCAAAAATGCCAGGAGGCCTACATGGATGAACAAGGAGCTCCTGGACATACTCAAAAGCAAAAAGAAGATCTACAGAGGGTGGAAGCAGGGATAAGTAGCACGAGAGTAACATGAGAGAGAAACTGTCCAAGCTGACATGGATCACTTTAGGCAAGCTAAAGCCCAGATAGATTTATACTGGCCAGGGACATCAAGGGCAACAAGAAAAACTTCTATGAGTATGTCAGTGGTAGAAGGAAGACTAGTGAAAATGTGGGCCCTCTCTGGAAGGAAAGAAGATCCCTAGTCACCTGGGATATGGACAAGCCTGAAGTACTCAATGACTTTCTTGCTTCAGTCTTCGCCAGCATATGCTTTAACAATACTGCCCAAGTCGCAGAAGGCAAAGAGAGGGATGTGAGAAAGAAGAATCATCCGCTGCAGGAGAAGATCAAGTATGAGACCATCTAAAAAACCTGAAGATACACGAGTATCAGTATATACACCTGATGAAATTCAACCATGGGTCCTGAGGGAACTGGTGGATGAAGTTGCTAAACCACTATCCATTATATTTGAAAAGTTGTGGTATTCTGGTGAAGTACCCGCTGACTGGAAAAGGGGAAACATTTTCAAAAAGGGAAAAAAGGAAGACTCAGGGAACTACAGGGTGGTCAGTCTCCCCTCTGTGCCTGGGAAGATTGTGGAGCAGATCCTCCTGGAAAATCTGTTAAGACACGTGGGTAACAGGCAGATGATTGGTTTTACCGAAGGCAAGTCATGCTTGACAAATTTGCTGGCTTTCTATCTTGGTGTTACAGCACTGGCAGATCAGGGGAGAGCAACAGCCATCATCTACCCAGACTTATGCAAAGCATTAGACACTGTCCTGCATGACATCTTTGTCTCTAAATTTGGGAGACATGGATTTGATGGATGGACCACTGGGTGTATAAGGAACTGTCTGGATGCCTGCACTCAAAGAGTTGTGGTCAATGCACCCCAAGGGTTGGGACCGGGACCCGTGCTGTTCAGTATCTTTGTTGGCAACATGGACAGTGGGATTGGGTGGACCCTCAACAAGTTTGCCAATGTCACCGAGCTGTGTGGTGTGGTCAACACACTGGTGGGGATGAATTGCCCTGAGCAAGTTGGTCTGAACTGCACTAGGGCCCTTCTGAGGTCCCTTCCAACCCCAGTGATTGTATGATTTTCTGAAAATGGGGGAGAGTGGTTCGAGGAATGAAGAGTGCATGTCTCTAATGAAACAGAATAACCACAACATCAAGTACAGCTGTTAGGAACAGAGGTGTTACGAGTGCTTTGTGTAATGAAGTATGTCTCTCATTTTACATGTATGATGTTCCCTAATATATCAGAATGAAAGAAGACGTAAGAGAGCAAATACTGGCAGCAAATATGAGTTCCCTGATGGATACCAAATGTAATTAGAAATGTTTCTGGCTCAAGACCTGGTAGGTTCATTTATAATGAATTAAACTAAAAATCTGGGATTTGATGATCAAAGGGCATAGGAGAACCTTTAAGATACTAGTCAAAATTTGGCAGTGAGTAGAGGCAGGGCATGGGTAGTTGATTGAGATCGAGAGTGTCACTGACTTTGAGACAAGGAACATGCTTCAACAGTGCATGTTGTCCCTCACAACCCAGAGACTGAGTTCACGGGCTAAAATCAGCTTGCTAACCCTTGTCAGAAAAGATAAAGGTTTAGGAGAAATACACAGAAATTATTATTTTTTTCCCCCAATACATTTCCTCAGCTTGTCTTGTACCTTTTTAGACAAAAGAATACAAATAATCCAGTTTGTAGAAAATGTCTGTTAATCACTTTAAACAGCTCACTCCATACTGTCTCTGAAACGTTAATTCATTTACTGTTAAGCTCCACTGAGCCTGTTGCATTGTCATAATTGGAGATAGAGGTAGCTTGTACCCAGAAAAGTCTTATAGTGGTTGTAAGTCTGGGTCTGCTCTTGAGAAAGATGAGACCTGTCACCTGAGTAGCTCATTGAGACAAAGAATTTTATCATGTAATAACATGAGCTAAGTCATGCATGCCAGCTAGATTAATTTTACTGAAACACTGTTTTAAAGCTTTAGCTCTTCTAGTATTATGGCTTACTGAGACACAAAGTGTATTCACAAGTCTTTAGGCAGGTTGAGATACGCCTCACAGGTAGCTGAGGATAGAGATTTAACACAAAGAGATTGACACGATCTTAAAATTCCTAAACTATAGTGTGTTGACTCCCCTTGAGTGATGTTCCCCATAGAACTGAAAAACTTTTAAAAAAGACCTTTTCAACTTGAAGGTAGATTGAGCTTTCAGCACTTTCAAAAAGTAGAAGGCTTGCTTAGAGGTGAAGAAGGAGTTGCATAATTTTTTTTTCCTCCCAGAAATTAATTAATGCAGACTGTCAGGGTTCTGTTTCCTTCTAAAAGTTCCTTAGTTCCACTGTGTTGACTTGGGAAAAAAAAGCTAACAAACCAGAAAACCTTCATAATGTTGGAGTAACTCCTCTGAAATCTGTATTGTCCAAAATCAGGATTTGTTCTTTGCCACTGTGTGCTGTAATATTCAGATGATCTTCTGATTGGTGTGTCAGACTGGGTGTTTTAAAGTTGCCAGAAATCTTCTTTGAGACCCTACATGTGCCTGTGGAATGGGGATAATTCTACCTCTACAATTTTGCATGTAATTTTTTTAGGGAAATGTTGAATCTTCGGATGCCTATGCACAGCTGCTGGAATACTGTAATCCTGGCCTGGGTGGGGCCTAGACAAATAAGTGTAAAAAAATTACCTAATTTAATGTAACATAATAATTTATAGGCCTATTTACCAGCAGATGAGTAATTTTTCTGTGGTGGAATTTAGGCCTTCTGTTGCACAATACGTTCTATTTTTTAAAATGGTTAACATGTAAAGCAGAAAAACTTTTTATTCTTTCAAATTAGTAAACCCAACTATTTTTACGTAACATGAAAACTGCTGTTGATTAGTTCCTGATAGTTTTCTTCTCATTTTTAGATTGAAAAAGGCAAAATTTTAATTACATAAGAAATTTGGCAGGCAATTCCTTAGTCATTAATCCAGTCTGACGCTTTCTGCTATTTATATTAAAAAATGGCTTTGAACAGTTATGAAATTAATTCCTAATAAATGACCAATACTTATGTAGGTTTAATAGACTCAAGCCTCCAGTGCACGGAAAGCAGTCAAAGGCTTTTGAATTAATTCTATTCTTCACTGTATTTCAATAAGTTCCAGTACGATAACAGACGAGCATCTTGACCCTGTGATATTTACGGTTATTCCAACAGACTTTTTTCATAGCCCAGTATAAATCAGGCTAGATTCATAGAATCGTTTTGGTTGGAAAAGACCCTTGGGATCATCAAGTCCAACCATCAACCCTGCCTTACAAAGTTCTCCCCTACACCATATCCCTCAACACCACATCTAAACCTGTAGAGAACGATGAGGTCTCCCCTCAGCCTCCTCTTCCTCAAACTAAACAGCCCCAGCTCCTTCAACTTCTCTTCATACAATTTGTTCTCCAGGCCCTTCACCAGCTTCGTTGCCTCCTCTGCACTCACTCCAGCACCTCAATGCCTCTCTTGGGTTGAGGTGCCCAAAACTGGACACAATACTCAAGTAGTTCTGACACAGATAAAAATACTGCAATATGGGGAACTAAATATGTTATAATCTCAAATGTTCTATGTCCTTATGAAAAATCTTTATGAAATGCAGAGATGAAGCCAGTAAGTTAACCAGCAGGATTCTGAATGAGGAAACCTGCCTTCCCAAGAAGATTTAAAGATGCTTTCTGCA
Source organism: Scolopax mira (assembly GCA_004320125.1). NCBI lineage: Eukaryota > Metazoa > Chordata > Aves > Charadriiformes > Scolopacidae > Scolopax > Scolopax mira. Next base: position 40,565 of record BJBW01008241.1, read on the forward strand.
TATAGGGATATATCCATACTATAGCTTACCCCCTGGGTTTGGCAAGCATTATCTCAGAGCATGGAGCTCAGCATGAACTAATTTGCTTTTTTTTTTTAATTTTATTTCAATACATAACTAGTGCTTATGGAAATTTAATAGACCCATGGAGAAGAACATGTATATTAACTTCTGGATTCAGTGCTTGACACATAAGCTGCTTCTCTTACCTGAAATAGCTCTAACAAATCCAGCTCAGCATTTCTATACAACACAGCATTTGATACTGTAGTTTTATCCTAAGTAGTCTGAGCTTTACAGCTCAGACTTTACAGAAGAATAGGTTTCTTCTTCAGTCACAGTGGCAAAATCTCTCCTCAAAATTAACTCAAAATTCTAGTGTAGCCACAAATAGCCTTGCAAAAATGAAACAAATGAGGAACAAATGAGAAATATCTCCATTTCTGACAGATATACATCTAAGTCCGAATTCCTCTTCCCTATGTCAATGTTTACAACAAGTGCTGGCTTTCTCCCTCTTCTACCTCTTGTAGGATTATGGAAGCAGTTGTTGCAGAGACATTCTGTTTTAAAAGATCTGGTGCAGGAAAATTGCAATCCTAATGTGGAGCATGTTACATCATAACTGTTGAGCTCTCAGATGAGGTAATTCACAACTCCTTTTCTCAAAGCATTAATGTGCTCCATATTAGGATTGCATGGGAGCAACCATACATATATGTCTCTCTGCTTAATACTGCATTTTCCTGAAATTGATTAGTTCATCTCCATCCCCCCCCTGCCCCCCCCCCCCCCCTTTTTTTTGCAGGCTTTTTTCATTTAATAACAGGGTGTTAGCTATTTTGACTGGGTTTTGTTCCTATTCTCCAAATTCTGTCTTTTCCTGTCAGCCTGTCCTTTTTTATATTTCTAATCAGTTTTTCCAGACAATTCTCAGAGCAACCACAGCTGTTGTGGTGTTGGCCTTTAATCAGAAACCTTAAAAAAAACCTTAAAAAATTATTAATTATTATTGTATAGACTTCTATGGCCACCATACAGATGATGTGAGGGACAGAAGATTAAAAGGAAAAGAAAGACATAGTAAAAGGTCTCAAAGGTGTTTTCTTTTCATATAGAGCTGTGGGGAAATACAGTGTGGGGAAATACAGTGTAGATACGTTGACAGATCAAAAGAAGCAGTCCAGGGCAGTATTGAGCATTAAAGACAAATTTTCTTAATCTAATTTCTTTAAATCTACTTAATGCTAGGCTCATACATGAAACCCATGAAGTTATTGGACACATCTCAAAAATAAAAATAAAGGTCATGTTGCTGTGTAAAGCCCAAAGTGTTTGAAGGTTGGCAGTATGTTGTACTGAAAATCTGGTCAGTGTTGTCTGCACAGCTCAAGGCTGAGATGTATTTTAAAGCTTGAGGTCTTTATGTGATGCAAAGAAAGAGACTTCTAGGGACTCAAAATTCACTTTCTCCACTACTAAAAAATTAACATTTTTTAAATGTACATTTAATCAATTCTTGCTGAGAGTTAAGGAAAAATAATGTTATATTTGCATTCATTAATCCAAAGCTATGAAGTCAAACCATTGTTATCCATTAATATGGAAACTCAGAAAGAGAATGTGACAAAATTGATGAAATTGGAAAGCACCTCCGGAGATTTTCTAGTCCAACCCACTGCTCAGAAGTGTCAGCTAGGGCTGATTGTCTAGGACTTCATAGAATCATAGAATGCTTTGGGTTGGAAAGGACTTTAAAGATAATACAGTTCCAACCCCCTGCCCTGGGCAAGGACACCTCCCACCACACCACATTACTCAAAGCCCCATCCAGCCTGGCCTTGAACACCTCTAGGGATGGGGCAACCATAACTTCTCTGGGCAACCTGTTCCAGTGTCTCACCATCCTCACCGTAAAGAATTTCTACCTGATATCAAATCTAAATCTCCCCACCTGACGTTTAAGAATCAGAGTTTAAAGAAATAACTAACTGTTTCTTCTCCACCAGTATATTATTTCAAACAGATGGGTATTTCTGTGAATGAAAGCAATGAAGCTGCATGCTTGCTTAAGTAACTCATTGAACCAGGTTGTAATGAATAAGCAGAGTGATGTTGTTCTGTTCTTTGTTTCATGGAGAAGGTGGCTGTCATTACCCTGCTTACCTGCATTCTAATATCCTTTTTTACTATCTGTATTTACAAATGCATCTATTCTTAAAGATTCATCAGTAATTCTTATAATAAACAATTCAGGGTAGAAATAAATGATTTTGTTACACTTGTAAAAAAACTTCATCATTTTTCTGATTTGAAAGACACATTTTAATTCACGTACATGTCATTTTGTGACCAGTCAAAAACTTAAAATAGATCACAGAAACCTATAAATCCATTTTTCATTACATGGTTTATATAGCAGGAAGCATGTCTTCATGCAGACTACAATCAGATTTTGAATAATTCATAACTAACTTCAGGAGACAATTTATCCACTTTGAATAAATTGGCCAGCTAGGCACATACATGATGTGACATGGAGAAAATTGTCCAGAAAGGTATGTTTTTGATCAAATCAGTAGTTAACATTGATTAGTCTATTACAATGATGACCCAGAGAAATGTGAGGTGCACTGGCAAGGGTTTCCAATAAAGTGATCTATAGTTTCAATATTCACGATAATAAAATAGTCTTCCTACAGTATATTCAGGGAAAAAAAAATCTAAGTAAAAATATCTTTTGATGATTTGCATTAATTAAATGGTATTAGCAATGCTACACCATTGTATGTCCTGGTTTAAATATGCTCATTCGATTCTATTTTTATCAACAAAACAAAATGTTGTGCTTGTAATTTTCCATAATTTCATTTTAACTTCAGTGGATGCCTCGTAATATTTCTATGGCATAGTGCCATCTTGGGGTTGTTGCAAGCACCTGAAAGAACACAAGCCAAACACATGCTCTTTGAGAGGAGAGAATGAAAAGATTTTTGCTGCAGTGAGTTGTTGGTATAAGAGTTTAAAAATAAGTGTGACTGAAAACTATGATTTTCTAAACCACTGAGAGTATCACAGCTAACAGTATGTCTACAGAACGTAGTACAGACTCTTGAATGTGGTAGGTTAACTGATAATTTAAATTCATTAATTTCAGAGTCTGTAACAATCTGAGTATCTTAGCTTTTCCTTAATAAAGTACATTTTTCATTCCCCTAATTGAAGAGAAATACCGATACGATTTTAAAGGTTTGGAAGCTTGAAGAGAAATTGTATTACTTCAAAGACAGTGTCATGATTTTGGGGAATCTCTGTCCTGATTTCCAGAAACTGGTAGATTTATAAAGTGACCTTTTTTCTCAGTGGGTGAAGAAGGAATGAAAATGCAGTAACATTGTTTTAGTCACATTCTTGGCATTTTTACCTTGACCTTTGTTAGTAGTTGGCAGAAGCTCAGAGTATAATTTGAGTTTCCAGGACTCAATGCCTCAATGCCTCCGTCATTCCCCAAAGCAAAACTCGCTGAATCTGCTGACCGTGTGTAGTGGGTGCGTGGGCTGTTATTTTCCTCAAACCATTTCAGGTTTTTGAGCCCTGTGGTACAGCAACACAAAGGGAGTATTGCTCCATCGTCAAAAGCAAAGCCTAGATTTTGCTGTACCTCAATTTTGATTTGTTTGTGTAACGTGAAGAAATGTTCCACTGTATGGAGACTTCATCTAAGTCCTATGCATAGACATAGCATAAATTGCAGAAATTGCTATGAGGGCTCTGAGATCATACCCAGCTTGTGGGAATGGAAAAGGAGAGGCAGTCTTTAGCCTTACACACTAGAAACTAAAGAGAATAACAGAACTCCAGAGGAGAAGGCAAGGTAGGGTGGACAGATCATTTCTGCTTCATCCTTCAAGCCTCTCCATGTGTCATCTTTGTGCCACAGCCTCATAATTGACTTTCCTTAGCCTTACTTGCCTCTTCTCTCCTCTCCTGAAACCTTCTGTGCTGGTACTGTAAAAAATAATTTTAACATCCTAAAAATTTTTGGATGGGTGAAATTATATAATTCCTTCAGTTGACTCTGGCATGATACTGACTACATGATTTATATCTTTTCCTGTACTGGAATAATCTCAACAGAGTGGCACAAGGAAAAGTGTTACTGAATACTTGATCACGTTGGGAGCTTCTGCAACAGTAAGGAGAATTTAAAAAAAAAAATTGTGCTCAGATACAAGAAGGGAAAGACCAAAGTGCTAATGTTATGGAGATCTGATATGAAATTTTGGTTGGAAAGAAATGGCTTCCAGTGAAAAAGTGTTAGAAAACTGACTGATTTAGCTGTTTTATGGTGAGTTGCTTAGGGGAAAGACTTGCAACGAAACCCATGGGTTAAAACAGAAAAGATAGTGAGCAGCAACTGTATGTTTAGAAACCAGAAGAAGATACGTGCTTCACTGCATGACTTATATCACAGGTAAACAACAAGAAAACTGTGTTGAAAATCTTTATGTTGATTCATTATCAACACAAGATTGAAAGTGAGGATACCCACCTCACTTTCACCTTACACCATCCAGGTGTAACTTGTTCCTTAGAAATCAAGCAATGATAAAGATTAAAACTCATATATAAATTAAAAAATATATATCTTTTAAATCTGCAGTATAGTTCTAAAAAATGTGGTCATGCATAAAGTAGAAGCTGTCTGGGGGAGAGGCAAGAGCCAGATGGGGAAGAAAAGCAAGAGCAGCACCAAGGCTTGTGCAATGTCAAAAAGAAAGCAGTATTGATGTCTGCCCACAGAACAGCTCAGAATAGCTGCTCCTGAATCCTGTTGTAGCTATATATAATTATTTAGTAATTATCTGCTTAATTTAAAATTATGACAGACAATGTTTCTTTTAAAATTACAAAAGCTATTGTATTTATAGATAAGGTTTTCAAAAACCTTTGGATGTCAAAAAAAAAAACATTTAACATCCCATATGACTATGAAAAGTGTCTATGAAAACCACATTGAAACTGTCACAAATAAGTATCCAAAATGCAAAGATAATTTAGAAAGTTCCCCTAGATGCATATCTGAATAAGTTAGAGATGTGAACAACTTGCACTTTGTTGGATGTTTTAGACTGATATTGTTTTAAGAAACAAAACAAATTAAACTGTCTTTATATATGGAAGCAAATCTGGTTTCCTCTCTAATTTATAGAGCTATTTGAAGAATGCTGTCTCCATTTTCACAGTTCAGGAGATTATTCTGCAACAGTGATAAATGTTTAATAATATTAAATTAGAATTGTTCTCCAAAACAAATGAGAAATTCTTAGAATTAAGCAAAGCATTTGCAACTACTACTATTTAAGATGTACTTAGGAGCCTCTTATCTTAGGCATTATTAGAGAATTTGTCCTAGGCATTTACCATACTATGGTGACAGCTTACAGTGATACATACACTTCAACTCAATTCTCCTGCTTATAATGCTGGAGAGTTGAAGCACAGTTTAAGTGTATATGAAAATATGCAAGGAACCCCTACTAAACTCTGTGAAGATTGATGCAAAATATGGTGAATTTTTTAGTGATAAGAAAGAAGAACAAACTTACTTCCTGCAGAGAAGGCTGTGTCAGATATAGAATGGCTCGGCAATGTTAATTTTGGTGATTTCCCCTTCTCTGTCATTAACAGTGTGTTGAAAATCCCTGATGTCAAATGATTTTATGATGCCATTACATTTAAAAGACCTCACAGCTACCTTTAATGTGTTTTCCATTTGCTCCTCTTATTCTTCTGCTGCAATGAAAATGGGAATGAGGAAATGCACTTCTATCTGAATGTTATTTCTTTGGAGGAAATGATAGTATGTCTGTTCTGCACAGTATTGTGTTCCAACCAAATATACATACATGAACACATATATAATATGTGTGGGTTTGCATTTGCTTTGAGGTTTGGGCTTTGTACCAGAGAATTAGAGATTGCAGTGATAGACTGTTTAAAAAACTAAAAATGGAGGTCGGTTTCAAACTTCAAAACAACGCTTTACTAAATCCATATTAATTAAATATACATCATAAACTATTAGTTCTTACTCATTTTTAAGCATTATCACCACATCAAAAAATTACAAAGCTTATCCAAAATTACCTTTGAGTATACAGTCCCAGGGAGCTGATGCTGTTTGACACTGTTACGGTCCTTGATGGTTTTAATCAACAAGGTCAATGTGATCAGACTGGGGATCTCTTGGTCAAAGGGAGGTGGAAGCCAAGAAGACACTTTATTTTTCCCCATCTCTCCTTCTCATCATTGTTGTTTTATGCTGATTAGCCACCTTCTAAAAAGAAAAGAGGTGTTCTTGTCTGGTCCCAACATAATTTTTCCTATTTTGAGGATCAGAAACTGTTCTGGTTTTGCTGGGCATCTTCCTTGCTTATTCTATAGCATCCATTCTGTTTCCATCTGGATATCTTCCCTGCTTATATTCCATCCCTTGTTCTGGTCTTGCAGATTTTACCAGTTGAACATTTTTTCCCGTACCTCATTTGTGTGACTATAACATTAGCCTCTGCACCTTAGAGATTTTATATTCTTTCTATATTCGTGCTTATCTGTGTTACAAGATGCTTATAAAGGAATATTCAATGAGTAGTTACAGAATGATAAAATATTTATATTTTGTCACTGTTTATGCTATTTTAGTGTGTTTATATCTGGTTTCAAGGCAAGCAAATGTTAATTTATCTTGCTTGGTGTGCTTCTACTTTATCAGTCCAAGAGGCTCTTTTATGGACATATGCTTGCAGTAAACTATATGGTCCTTGGCTACCTCCCAGTGTTTGGAATATTTATAAAAGTAGGCCTTCAAGACTAGGACTACAAGTTACTGTTATAATTCCAACAAGATCCAGAATAAAATCAGTTCTTCATGTTGAAGACTTTTGTAGAGGAGTTTCTGCTATTTAGAAACAATGTGGTGTCGCATGAATCATGATTTGATAGTGTTTCTGAGATTTGAAAATGTGGAATATTTTCAAAATTCTACAGGCGATGAACATATGAAAGTAGCTTGCAAGAAAACACTCACTGTAGATTAGAAATTCATATTTGTACTTCTCAACGATTATGAATGTCTACCTGATGAGGTGTATTTTATAGATATTCATATTATTGACAAAGTAAATCATGTCTTGTAATACAAAGACAAGAATCTTTGTGAATGGCTGAAAGACAAAAAAAAAACCCCAATTTATTTCTACATTCCTCTCTATTTATGTTACTGGCTGGTATCTGGGGCATTCCACGCTGACTGACTTCTTCCCAGACATGTATTTTTAATTATGTAACAGCTCCTGCACTAGCACAGCTGTGCTGCTGATTAATGTGACTATGGATAGGGCAATGGGACCTCACTTTAAGAGTCATTAGCTTTTTGTATGATCTGGGACAAGTTGGCAATCCTTCCCTTGTAGGAAATTTCCAATGCCAGGAACACATCAGATTGTGTATGAACTTTAGATCAAATTAAAGCAATAAGGGGTTATATACTAACAAAAGGAGCTTATATTTACTTTTTTTTTTTTTAATTTTACAAAATCAATGATAGCTTGTTATATTTGTAGTGCTGCTTTATATGAGACTGTGACCAGCTAAGAAACACAGTGAATCAGATTACATTTATAAATAGAAATGCTAGAAGATACTAGAATTTCTTGATAACTGTAGAACTGGGTCCACCACAGCAGTGATCAACCTTATTGATGGTTGTAATTTTAAGTAAAGGTAAAGCAAATAACCCCCAAATATTAGGAGCACAACTGGGTCCAAGAGAAGGTCATGTAGATCACAGGTATGTGAAGGGCAAATGTTAGAAAGATTAATACTAATTAACTTCTATTTTCAAATGGCGGAGATAATTCTCTATGGTACATTTGTGCAAGTTAATGATGTTTAGTTGCTTTTATTATTAACAAAAACAAGGACACAAAAGATGTTGTAGGCTGAAAACAGCAAGTTTTTCATTCATGCTAATGCATGACTAGAAACATTTTTTCTGTTTTCAGAAGGGCATTTTTTTTAAAAAAAAAAAAAGCAATAACTATAGTATCTTGCCGGGGACAATAATTGATTCAGTTGCTACTTAGGGAAAATGTAATGAACACAGAGGCTGAAGTACTATGCACAGCTTGAAACTTTCTGTCACAGGTAACTGCAGCTTTTCAAGCTAAAGTTAACTTATGCTGAGTATTTCTGTTAGCAGTTAGTCTTCTGGAGGTTCATATACTAAAAAAATGAAACAATTACAAGCCCAGTCAAAGAGTATAGTTACTCTAATTCTGCACAAATATATCTGTATAGGACTTTGGTATGCAATATAGGCATTTGGGTTTGATATATACCATTATTTTTGCCTTTCTAGGAAGGTTTACATCACGTTGTCAAGAATAGTTCATGCTCTTTCGTGATGTAAAAACCTTATGTTCTCGTATAGACAGAGGCTTTAAAACATGAAATCTTCTGCATTAATACAGTTTGAGAAAAAAGAATTGAAAGACACTCTGACATCTCCCTGGAAAGCAGGAGATAGAAGACAGGATAACAGAATAGCTGAGGTCAGATGAGAAGTCTTGAAATTCTCTACTCCAAACCTCTGCTCAAGCAGGGCCAGCTAGAACAGGGAGCACAGGACCATGTCCAGTTGGGTTTTGACTCTCTTCAAGGACGGGTCTTTCCTCAGCCTCTCAGGGAAAGAGGCTGTGCTCAGTGATCCTCCTGGGCTCAGTCACCCTCACAGTACAAAAAATAAATAAAATAAAATAAAATAAATTTTCTTATATTTAGATGGATTTTTGTATCTTTCTGTTTGTGCTTGGGCAACATTGGCAGGAATCTGGCTTCATCATCTTTGTTCTTTCACATCACAATACACGCGGAGAAGATTCCTCAAGCCCTCTCTTCTGCCTGCTCTCCAAGCCTCTCCTCATGTGACAGGTGTTCCAATTCCTTAATTGTCTTTGTGGACCCTTTACTGGGGGTCCATACTTCACTACAGTATGTTGATGTCTCTCTCTTGCACTGGGGAGCCCAGAGCTGGACATAGCACCGCAGGTGTGTTCTCATCAGTACTTGATAAGGAAAGGTTCAGTTCACACAACCAGCTAATGATGCTCTGCCTAATGCAGCCCAGGGTGTTGTTGGTCATCTTTGCTGTACAGCAAAAGACACGATCAAGATGTCAACCCCCAGGTTTTTTTCTGTAGATTTGTTATCCAGGCAGCCATCCCCAGACCGTCCTGATGCATGAGGTTATCCCTAGCCAGGTGCAGGATTTTGCAATAAACTATTCTCAGGCTACTTCAGAGTTTTACCTCTTTTTCTTATTGATGCAGTTAATGTTTGAAGAGGCATTTTATTTACAATATGGCTACTTTATCTCCACTTGGGGTAAGACATTGAAGAATTTGTTATGATGGATTTTTTTTTTTTTTTAATTTTCATTTTTTATTTTCTGGATATTTTCTATTGATTGATCCTATGGTGTTGGCAATGTATATGTGGGAAAGAGGAAGTTCTTATCAGTTTTCATGACTTTCAATAAAGCATTATGCAGAGTGGGACTTGGAAGTAAAATTAGTGCAACTGAAATTCATTTATTTATAATCTCCAGAAAATGTGGTTATTATAGATTTTGATGCCGTGACATTAGAATTTTTAAAAATGGGTTTGGTTTTTCTCTAGTCAACGTGAGCAGCAAACTCCATGAACAACTCAAGGACATTCCAATAATTTAGAATTTCTGTGTAACAAGTAGATAGAATGTGGATATTACTGACTAATAGTCTCTACACTGAGACATGATTTTGATTGAATGGGCTACTCCTGGCACTGATACAGCATAAATTTTCCCCTTTATATTTCTTTTGTCAAAAGTGTAGAAGCAAAACAAGGACCTGGAAAAGTTCCAGTTCCTTTGGGACACTCTAATGAAATAAAAGAATAAAAAATAAAAAAAATTACCTAGTTTAAAGATGGGACATAATAGGTAAGAGCAGCAAGGGCAAGAAGCTTAAATAACATCTGTAACACAATGATTGAGAAGAGTAAAACTGCACTAATGAACATATACCATATTGCTTGATGTTTTCCAGGAGCTTTTAACACTGCTTTGGAAGGTAAAAGACAGTAATATCCATTCAACAGGGAGCTTTATTTATATTAAACTGTCCTTTGAAGATCAATGGATCAATAGTAATGGTAGACTTTAGCTCATGCTCATACTTTACAATGCAAATAAAAAAATAAAAAAACAATCTGCTGGAATGGAAAAAAAAGCAACAGCCCTGACTTTTTGCAGCATAACTGCTGCTTTGACATGCATACATACTTGGTACTTGGTATCAGATGGGCATGTGTTAATAATGACCTATATAACAAGTATCTGACCTAAAGTGTACTCTTCTCAGAAGATTTTTTAGGTTTTTTTCTGTCTGTGGCCAGTAAAGTTCTTTTGTATGGAATATCATCAGACATTTATTCTTAGGTATTCCAATCATTCCTCAAGTGTGTGTCTGTCTTCTTTTTTTTTTTTTTTTAACTGATGCTTGTAGAACACATCACACGTAGAATAAGTCAACATGTTCCCGCACCAGCGTTACAACAGCAGGATAACATAATATTAATAATTCACTCTCAGAGATTGTTAGCTAGAATATGGAGCACAGATTTCTGGAAATTTTCTGATGCTTTTTTTTATTAGGAAAGGTGAATTTATTAAAATAAACAAACAAAAATGCTTAAAACCGCAGGTTTCAATCATAGTCTGTTGCTGTTGCTCTTTGTGGTTTCTTATGTAAGTGGGTTTCTGATTTATGAGGGAATTGTGACTGAAATTCTAATAGTTTTTCTATACTAGAAATTTCAGGGCGAATAGTACACATGTGGGATATCCTGTTGTGGATCCAAGTCTTAATGGATTTCTGTGCATGCATTTGCTGGTTAATATTCCCTTCTTCAAAATTTTGAAGTTTCGAAGGAAAGGAAAATTATTTATCGGATGAAAAGAGAGGAGTTTTGATCTTCATTCTGGTGGAAACAATAGATCAAGATTGACTCAGATGAAGTATAAGCAAAATCATAAACCTCAACGGCACCATGTTTCTGCATTCCTGCTTATGCACTCAGAAAGACATTACCACACAATCTACAGATATAATTTATAACTGAAGATCTATCTGAGAATTTGCTTTACTTTGATATAAAGACCTACAATTTAAAAATAATTAAAAAAAAAACCTGGGCCATTCTTCCATAGAATGGGTGGTTTGTTTGTTGGCCTACATTATAATTGTTAGTACCATGCTGAAATAAATGCTTGGTTTTGGGCTTCCTCTAAGCCAGAAAGCAGTCAATATGTGTGCCATCTGCTTTTATACACATGAAAAATGGAACTCACTGTGTGGAAAAAGTCACATTGTCCATCTACTAGAAACCTTTGTTTGACATGAAGAAAGCCATTTGTTTCCAGGGAAGAAGTGGAAGTTGAAATAACATCACTTTGCACAGGTTTCATGCCTGTGCCTAAAAGAACAGATGAAAACCATGGAGGTTTTGCCTATATGGGAGTTAGTATAAATTCTAGAACTAAAAATGAAGATAAATCAGGTGAACAGAAGAAGAACATGGTAAAAATGTCATGGAATTTTATAAACAAAACGAAAGTACACAGGAAGAAAAGCTAATTCTGAATTCATGAAAAGTAGAACATGAGAAAAAGGCATGAATCCATTAAACTGTAGGAAACAGAATAGAAAAATGTCAACTAGATCAATGGTACTCTGTAGGGAAAATCAACAACAATTACTTCAGAAAGGTTGGAAAGATTATCAATTTGGGGTCAAAATAAGAAGGATCTGTCAGGACACTGGTCACAGTCTAAAACAAGCATACTGAACATGTCAGTAGATCTGAGCAAAGAAAATAAACACATTTTTCTGTGATAACTGGAATAAAACATAAAGGTAGAAATATTCCTGCTTCTACTATAGCAGAATGTAAAGACTATTCTGTAGAATAAATGTTGAGCTAGGAAGAGGAATTAATTGATATTCATCTAACATCCTGGCCCAATGTCATTAAATACAGTGTGACCTCAACAGCTAGAGATGTGCTTTGTTGTTTGCCATCATCATTAAGATTTTATAGTGTGAGATGACTCAATTATATTTGAAGTATTTGGGAGGATCAACGTAACCTAAAAAGATAGCTGACTTTTATTAATTCTTACAATTTCCTGCTTTTGTGGATCATTATTCCATAGGGAGTACTGCCCTGGAAAAGAGACAGAAAAGACCACGGATTTGCAAATAAAAATAAATTATTATGCATAATTTCTTTCATTTACACACAATCAAAGATGATACACTTCCACCCCTAAAATATTCATTACTTGCTCACTTAGTAGGCAAAGTTTTCTGTCATCTGAGCACATATCCTCTAGTCTAAGTTTTTTTGTTCAGCTACGTGTTTCCTCTAAAAGTTTTAAATTTTGTTCTATTGCTCTCTGTAACTTTAGTTTGGGTTGGGATCTTTCATCTTTAATTTTTAAATAAGATGTTCATCATTAAATAGCTGACATATTCTTATTTAGATCCATTTATTCCTGATTTGTTTGGGGTTTGGGGTTACTTTGTTTTGATAAGTGTTAAAGGAGTTGCTTAGAACCTTCTTAAAAGGTTCTATTATCTCTTGTTGATATCAACCTCTTGTTGATAATAGAAGGCTTGGCAACAGTGAGCTCTAAAATGCCACTTGCTCTCCTTGCATGTACGTTGCAGAGCAGTTCCACAGCATTGAAGAGTCTTCAGAAAAGCCTCACTTTGTGTAACTTCTACAGCAAGTTTTTACTTTGGAAGTAAAATTAAACGAGGTGGTGGTAGGGTTTTTCTTGTAGCCTCTTTAATAAAAGGAAGACCGAAAGGGAAAGAGCTCAAAAGGGAAACTTCTGACAGGCTGCTAAATATGTGAAATGGCCAAAATGTGGCCAGCCTAAGACCATATGCCACTTTGGCTGCCCTCCCACCAGCTGTTGCCCACTACTTGGGTCTACGCAGCGTGCAGGTCTCCAGCACCAGCAAGCTGGTGACACACAGGGCAGGTATGTGAAGAAAAGGATTAATGATATTCTGTGTGATAATGTGTGCTGTGGCTCCGTGTTGGCTTGATGGTTGGACTAGAAGATCTGAAAGGCACCTTCCAACCTAACCCATTCCACCTGTGATCGGGAATCTGTGTGAAATCTTGGTTAATCCTTTGTACGTTGGTTCTGCATGAATGCAGCTGCACCAAGAAAAATTAGGTAACCATGGATTAGCAGAACAAGTCCTTGCTATTGAATATTTGCTGACTAAAGAACTGAATGTATATATATATAGCAGAAGAATCATTTTGCTTGGAAGAGAACTTTAAGATCTTTAAGTCTAACTATTAACCTGGCACTGCCCATTTACCACTAAATTATGTCCCTCAGCACTACATCTACACTTCCTTTAAATACCTTATAAATACCTTTTATATAAATACTTTTTAAATACCTTACTTTTAAATACCTTTCAAATGCCTGATCCAATGCTTGGTAACCCTTTTTGTGAAGAAATTTTACTCGATATCCATTCTAAATCTCCCCTGCTCCAACTTGTGGCCGTTTCCTCTTGCCCTGTCACCTGTGATTCGGGAGAAGAGATAGGGCCCCACTTCACTACATGCTCCTTTCAGAGAGTTGTAGTGAGTGATAAGGTCTCCCCTAATCCTCCTTTTCTGGTGTGGCCTCACTGGTGCTGAGCACGGAAGTAAAACTCAGTTTTCAAGGATGGAGAAGTGAAGAAATAAAGAGCATACCTATAAACTGAGCTTCCAAAGTTCTTATGATCTAAGAGCCTGATAAAAGGATCACCCAACTTTTTGTCTAGCACAGGAGGTTTATGTATAAGATGAATTTTTATAATTCCCTGTCAAAACTTGCTAGTCAGCCTGATACTCTTAATTGCATAAATAAGAAGAGGAACAAAACAGATGATTATTTACATTCCAATGTGTACATATCTTAAATGATTACTTGATTTTCTTTGAGAAGTGAGCATCCTGTCCCAAATTAAAGCACAGCTGTTGTTGCATGATGAGGAGAATTGCAGACAAAAAAAATATGATGTTTCAGTGGGAGCTGAAACCAGTCATTATGTAGCAGAAAGAATTCAGTACCTCACTGATTTGTTCCCATACTCTTAATGGCACCCTTCTAACTTAAATCACTTCTATGCAATACATTTATGGATTGAACCCCAGTGAATGCAAACTGAGCTAGTTCTTCTGAACTCAAAGATATTTAAGTTTATGCAAATAGAGAATCAGTCTCTAATGCATAAATTCAGTTTATATAGGCAGGATGTACCTTCATTCACAACTAATAATGAGTGTAAACCTTTTAAGTAATTTCTAAGTTTCTCAAAGCTTGCTGATGATTGAAATCATTTCTTAATCAGTACTCAGTCACAACGAGAAGGCAGAATGCATATTCTCAAATTGGTAATTGCCAGATGTAAAGTGGGAAAAGTCAAAAGACTACAAAATCAAATGAATTTTAACACAGATACTCTATCTGCTGTGTCTCTCACTATCATTTACATCTGTATAGTCAGTGCCCATACTCTGATAACAGATAAATGGGAAAGCAGTTCTGCAGCTTGCCCTGGGGAAAAAAAACAGAATATGGAAGATAGAGTATCCTGTAATTTGGTATCATTGGCTCTACAGTGAAACATCCCTGCCTACTCTACACTTAGTTGAAAAAACCATGCCAGCTGAAGTAAGAATAATCACAAAGAAAATTGCTAGAAGGAGGTAAAATCCAATCCGAATTTCTGTGTGGCTCAGGACTTGAAGAAATTGCAGTTTGTATCAAGTTTCACACTTCTTGATCAAAATCAAGAAGTGAAGAGAACAAAATCCCCACTGAAAGGAGAAAAAAAAAAAAAAAAGGATCTGCTTGGCTTTTATTTCTTTCCAGGCTTTATGTTTTCATCAATAAAGACCTAAGATTCAGAATTTTGTATGGTTTCTGAGAGAGGAAAACTAAACCTTAGGAACAGATCTCTGAAGCTCTACAATTGTAATAAATTCCTCCAGCTCTCAGCAATCTTTGGGGAAAAACCACAGAGAGATAGACAAAATAATAATCTGTTTTACCTCCGTTCTTCATTTGCATTGACTTTGGAGTTGTTTACAACCAGATCCTTTTTAATGTGGTCTAACTTCTGGTCAACTTGACATGTACTTTTTGTATTACTGTACACTTAAATTAAACTTTTTTCTTAATTAGTATTTTCATGGTGAACTCAACTCAACATTTTTTCACAAGACTGTTGCAACCAGAAGATTTTCTTGCCTCTTTTTGTTAATAATTTAAGTATTATTTAAGTATTATTTAAGGATTTTGGGTAATAGGGATGATAATAAAACTGAGACTATGAGATGCACTTCCGTGGAATCAGCATGTCCTCTAAATGTTCCAGCAAGGAGAGAGGAATAGACTAAATTCACTTTCAATTTCACATGTAGACTTGCATTTGTATTTAAGCATTGCACTTCCAGTTTTGTAAGTTTCTTTAGTAAAAAAAAGAAAAAAAGGCTGAAGAACAATTGATTGAAAATAATTTTGATTCATATGAATAAGAATAACATACCTTAAAAAATATTGGAATTATTTATGCATGGAAAACAACCAGAACCATGGAATGCAATATTTTATTATACTGAGAATTTGGAAGATACGGTTTTTAGTTTCTTTAATGCAACATCTATATAATGTAATTATCACTTCTGTTTATTGGAATCACATTTTTTTCACAAGCTAGAGTGTAAATTCAACATGTGTTTCTCCTGCAGGTAATTCAAGTGAATGCTGATGGATTTGTGACATTTACATTGAAATGAATGAGATTAAATCAATTCACAAAACAATTAACTACTTCATGAATTCATGCAAGACTCAATTGAAATTTGAACTTTGGTCAAGTTATGTTCATTTTTGTGACTGTCCCTGAATATTTTTGAAATCTCAGAGAATCCACAGAGCAGTAACAGTAGAGATAGGATCTTTCTAATCCCATAGAGCTGTATTTTTGTTATCCCACAGAAAAGACAATCTTTCGGCTCTAGTAGCTATGGTTATAACATGAGAAAATCACACACAACTTAAAAAGAGTCAAAGTAGCACAACGAATGTGTATTTAGTGGGGAATCCTGGGAGGTCAGTGATGCCAGATTTATGCATGGATCAGTGAAAAAGTGATGGAGAAGAGAAGCTCTAAAAAGAACGTACAGACCACACTGCATTCAGCTGATATTGCAGTGCTCCTTAGCAACTGAAATTACTAATAACAGGAGATGTAAGGAACATATTAAAGAACAATAACTAGTGTTATACTGTATGTGAAGGGCATACGGTGAAGCAATAAAACCAGAGCCAAAATATGTCTTTACTTGGTAGAACTAAACTTTCTACCTCCTATCAATGACAGTTCATGGGATATATTTTTACAATTATCTTTTTACTGCTGAAGTCAAACTTTTTTCTATCCTGCAGCTCTAATAAAGTCCAGTGAATATCACTTGAAATAATAACTACGTTTAAAATTCAGATTTTAATATAATTTATCCCAATTATATTATATTTATTATAGTATGATATAATTTATAAATAATTATAATTTATGGTTTAATAATTTTTGTTTTATAAAGTAATGAATGTAATAATATTCTTCCTACATATTGTTTTAGTCATAGAATTATATATTCTTTTTAATATGCTGTTCTGTATTTCTAAAATATTAAAAAGTATAGAAAATAGTCACAGAGCAATTTGATCTTGTAAATAAGATATATGACTTTAGCAAGACCAAAAGAGGGAGGTGTACACGTTAATTTTGTTCATGTGTATATAAATGAGTAAATGATCAGGGCACCAGGGCATATATGTACAAACATTAATATGTATACACATATGTGTGTCTATTTTAATCATTCATGTGTAAAGATAGTGAGTTTAGAGTACTGATCTCAGTAGAGTCATCACTTCCTTTCTGTTGTGTTTTTTTCAAAGTACAGTCTTTGAAGACAGCGCCTTGTTCTGGAATCATAGAATCCTGTAGGCTGTATGGGACATTTCATATCATCTTGCCCAACCATTGACCTAATACTGACAGGCTGGATGAAGCTTTGAGCAGCCTGGTCTGGTGGGAGGTGTCCCTGCCCAGGGCAGGGGGTTGAAACTCGATAATCTTTAAGGTCCCGTCCAACCCAAACCATTCTATGATTCCATGAAACCACCACTTAACCATGTCGCTAAGACCACATCTACACATCCTTTAAACACCTCCGGGGATAATGACTCAACCACTTCCCTGGGCAGCTTGTTACAATGCTTTGTAACCCTTTCTGTGAATATTTTTTTTCTTAATATCCTTCCTAAAGCTTCCTGGTGCAACTCAAGGTCAGTTCCTCTTGTCCTATCACCTGTGACTTGGAAGAAGAGACTGTTCTTCTCCTCTCTGCAACCTCCTTTCAGGTAGTTGTAGAGACCAATAAGGTCTTTCCTCCTTTTCTGCAAGGTTAAAGAACTACAGTTCTTTACTCATAAGCAGGATTTAACACCTTAGCAGTATTTTCAAGTAAATGGTCTCAAGGTCCTTTGAGAGCAATGGTGGTGTAAAGGACTTTCAGGTTTGAATAATACGAAATATGAAAAGTAAGCCTGCGTTTGATGGATTTCTAATGGGAAAAAGTACAGACCTTTTCTACAGCAGAGTAAAATGTTACAGCAACAGAGGTGAAACAGTGAGCTAAGGAGGAGATAACGTACCAGTCCTTGAAGAACATGTGCTCCCTTCTGTTGCATGAGACACTTCTTTTCTAGCCAAAAGAATAAGTAGGAAGGTGATAAGATCCCAGAATGAAAGAACTGACTGGTTAAAAATGACAACCTGAGAGAGTGCTGGAGGTTGGAGATCAAAGCCATCTAACTCCTTAACAATATTCTTCATTGAGCCTGATGTAACTATGAATTTTTAAGTATGTGAACGTGTATATTTGACTTTAAAATGTAGAATTTTTTTAAAAAAAACTTTCATTTCAAGGCATAAACGTAAAGTAAATGTGACATTAATGATATAACTAAAAAAACTGTTCTATAGTCTGTTGCTGGATTTTTAACACTATTAGCATGGCCTGAGCATTCTATAAACTAATGAAAATGCAATAATACACATTTAGATCACCGTATAAATGGATGGACATACTTCAGAAATACATTTTCATCTAAAGTAGTGTTTGTCTTTTTGGATTACATTGTTTTGTTCTAGTTTCATGTTTTAGCCAATATTTGACAACGCCAAACAGAGCCTTCTGCTTCTATCTGTATCATAACTATCGTTATGTAAAATTTTCTGTATGAAAGACATTTTATTTTTGCCCTCAGAAAATGTACTTTAACATTATTATTTTTCTTTTGAATTCTACTCCTTAAAAAAAGTAAATCAGAAAGCAGATAAAATACTTGAACAATTGCCTTTCCTACTGTGTCTTTGAAGCCTCAGTTATTATTTGAATATATTTTTCTCTTATATCTATCTTCCACTTGTCAATGGATCTAATGAATAGTACATCAAAGAACATTTTATCTCTTCTTTCCCAAGGTGGCTAATATTTGGATGCATGCAGGTTTACATGTGTAAGATTTTGTATGCTGTTGTGTGCCAGAACTAGTGGCATGTACCAGGAGCACAGTCATTTTTCAGAAAAAAAGCCACCACCTTTTCTCTGAAATATTCTGGCATTTCATGTTTTGAAAATATGACCCAAGATTGAAATAATCTTGCTGTACCATACAGAAATTCACCTTCCTCTTAATATTTTGTTTCTGCTGGTTGCACATACATTACTCTTTGCTAGATTTCATATTTTTGATAGCCTTAACCTATGCTGTCAGATTGTTTGACAGTGCTCTTATACATCAAGAAAATGCTATAAAGGTCACCATTATGTAGTCCGTTGCTGCTTTTTGCTTTCTTTTTAATGTGAAAAGCGAAATGTTTTGTAGTGATGACTTCCTGTTTGAAGTGGCTGTTTCTTTTGTTTTATTATACTTCAGGGTAGAGTTCTCCCATAAAAGCTAGGAGAGATGGAACGTTGACTGGGGACTTCTGGTAACAGGCAGCAAGTCAAGTGAGTCACTCTTATTGAGTGCACAGATCTGCTACAGCCTGTGGGGATGTGTCAACCTGTTACGAAGGTTTGAGCAGTCTCTTGGTGCATGATGAGCAAGAAAACATACAAACCTTTTCTCTCTGTCTGGTCCTTTGGAACTGCATTATCATGCACAGTAATAAAAATGTTGTCGTGGTTTTGGGCTGGACTGGCCACTGAATGAATGAAAGATGCTTTTCTTTGACCTCTCGCCCTTTAGAGAAGAAGAGAGAGAAAACAAGAGAGAGTGAAATTTTTGAGTTTAAAAGAAGCTAAACTACTTTAAATAAATGCTAATAATAAAATAATAAAAAGAAAACATGGTAAAATTAATGAGAAAATAAGGAAATACAAACAATATATCCAAAACCATACTGAGCTCCCAAGATGATAATCAGGTCACCAGCACGCACTGGGAAAATCCCAGACAGAACTCAGCAACAGATGGAAACTGGATTCAGGATCTCGATTTAGGAATGCAGAGATCAGGATCACAGGGAGATGGACATCCTCCAAAGGCAATTGCCTCTGGTCCTGCCCATGGGCACCACTGAAAAGAGCCTGGCTCCACCTTCTCTTCACCCTCCCTTCAAGAATTTATACACATTGATAATATACCCCACCAAGCCTCCTCTTCTCCAGGCTGAACAGTACCTACTTTCTCAGCCTTTCCTCATAGGAGACATGCTCCAGTCCATTTGTCATCTCCATGACCCTTTGTTGAACTCTCTCCAGTATGTCCATGTTTCTCTTTCTCTGGGGAGGCCTACACTGGACACAGAACTCCAGGTATGGTCTCATCAGTGCTGAGTAGAGCAGTAGAACCCCCTTCTCAACCTTTAGGCAAGACTCCTCCTAAGGCAGCCCAAATACCACCAGCCGCCTTTGCTGTGAAGGCCCATTGCTGGCTCATGGTCAACCTGGTTGTCTCACAGTCACTCCTTTAACACACCAGATATTTTTTTAGCAGCCATATACAACACTGCAGGTTGGTAAAAAACAAACACACACAACCTTGATAAAGATCTCATTGCTCTCCCAGTTTACTAAGAACTTGAATGTGCTGCAGGCTCTAGAAGTTCATTTTTCTTGGTGTTTGGGTTTACCGATTAATTTCTTTTTTCAGACTTATAAAACATAGTGCCTCACAGAAATAAGTAAAAATAATCTATTTTTAATATCAAAGCTAAAAACGGAGGAGTAATTTAGTTAACAAAGGTGCTTATTTTGTTTTCTTCTTGATGCTGTATCATTCTGTTTGATTAGATAACTTTTAAAATAGTCTTCTTACCAGGATAGAGATAAGTGATTAATAGTATGGCAATAATTTGTCTCAATGTTACCTATATAACCTATTTAAATAAATATTTAAATAAAAGCAAGTTATTTGCAGTCAATTGTGAATGATGATGTGACCTGGACGGTTCTATACTATTTCATGCACACATTAGAAGGATTTCTATCCTTGTAGTAAGTTTCAGAAACAGGTGAGTTTGAGGCAAGTTTTCCACAAGGGGGCTCAATATTTCAAGCTCAGCTTTGCTATTTCTCTTTTTACAATCTGCCCAGCAGAGACTAATGCCACAGAATTAGCACAATCTTGGTTTTCTCTTGGTGAAATTGTTTTTATTAACGTTGTGAGTCTTCCACAGTACTGCTTAGATATGCCCATATAGCATTTTTGACTCTATGTTTATTTACTGGAATTATGTGTTGAACTAATGCTGTTTCTCATTTGCTTGTTTACACCACCATCCCAAACAACTCAGGACTCTTTTAATAAGACCTCAGACATCTGCAACTGTCATACAGACATAATATAAACTTGTTCCACCACGTCCATAGATAAAACTTGTATATAGCTCAGAGAATGTTATGATTTCACAGCGTATAAGCTTCAAAAAATACTAGAATCAACCCTTTCCATTTTGTTTATTCATTTAATATTGTTATGCTTCTAAAACTGCTTTAAGACAAATTTGAAAACAAAACCCTTGCTCCCTCATCATGCAAGCACTGAAGAGTATATTTTAAAGCACTCCTTTTGAATTGACTGCTTCTTTCTCAAAGCCCTTGTTATTATCTAGAAAATGCTAAACTCCTTGAATTGCCATTAGAAATAAAGTGGCAACTAAAGCATTCCTTTGTATCCAGTTTGGATAGTTTTACTGAGAGAAAAAACCACAAATGACAGTGTAATAATTTCAATTTGTTTACTTTCCCTATGATTACTGAAAAGGTATAAGTTATGTGGGTGGCTTTTTAAACCCACTTGCTGCAGCTTATTGCTATTAAGCCAACAGGGCTGCTCCCACTTACTGCAATGTAATGGGAGGCAGAATCATACCTCTAACATGTTCTACCTGAGCAAAAGTGAACATAGGTCATATTTTATTTTTTTGCTTCTTATGGCTTAGAATATTTGCAGGGGGAAAAAAAAAGGAATTATACTTTGACTCTCAGATGCTCTTGTCAGAACTGAAAAGTGCAGAGACTTCTGAAATTGAAAAATTCTGGAATGAAAGGGTAAGCTAAATTGTTTTCAGGACTAAAAAGGAATAATTTTTTTAAAAAGCCCCTAAAACTCTGCTTCAGTTTTGTAAAAAACCTAAAGTTATTTTTACTTTATTTAATTTCTTCTTCCTTTTAAACTTCTTTGAGAAATGAAAATAAAATACATAGAAAATGTTCCTTGTTTCTGATGAAAGTAGGGAATCACAGTCTATGCACTACAGAAATTCATACATGGGTTTAAATTAAATACAATTTCAAAATGTTGTTTAGCATTTTTGAGAATGCATGCATTTTGTTTTAAATATAAATATTTTGTGCACTTTGTATGTGAGTAATTTTTACCAAATAGCCTGTCTTAATATGCGTTTATTTTTAAAAAATGTGCCTCGCAGCATACTTACTTCCCATCTATAACAACCATCCCTAAAATATTTACAGCTGACATCTTGTAACAGCAGATGGATTTGTAACAGTTCATCACAACAATGAATTTGATATAATATTAAAAAGTTTATTTAAAGAAATATGGTTCCTGAAAATGCCTGCTTGTTTCAGCCATAAGTAGAGGCCGAAATTGTCGTCTCTGATGGAAGGCTGCAGGCCTGCAAGTCTCAGGCTGCAGGGAAAGCTTGCTGCTGGCCTCTGCCACCAAGAGAGATGTCCCTCTGTTCTGAAGGAGGTGTGCTGTCCTGGAGAAGCTCTGCCACCAAGTGGAGGACTTGCAGTAGACCATCAGATAAGGCAAAAGGGAGACAGAGAGGATCTTCTCTGAGACTCAGTAGCTTGAAGATCCCTGCACCCCATCTGCAATAGAGAAGCAGGCAATGTCCACCTCTAGCATCTGAATTCCATCTCTTTGTGTGGGAAACCCATCCAAATGAGTCTATGGGAAAGGTTCTCCATTACAGTGAAAAGTGATGGAATGTTGCTGCATAAGGGATATGGGACACAATATGGAATGCAGGTAAAGAATATTTGGGGACAACCTTCTGTAGAATGTCTAGAGGAGGGACAAAAGGTGGGGAAAGGAAGGAATCATATCAAGTCATGTGGGGAGGAAAAAGTGGATAAAAATTCCGGTTGAATGTAAACAATTTGCTGTTCAGTATGCTTGTGGCCTGTTTGCTGCAAACTGTCCTGTTTTAAACCCCATTCTAACTATTTTTTTGAGTATGGAGAGCTAAGTGCCAGCAACTAGGGGAGGAGCCAGAGGGCATAGGAGCCCATATGTCTGTGATGCCAACACCAAAAGAGACCAGACTAAGATGAAATTTATGTGCCAGCAGCCACGGTGGGGATCATATGTCATACAATCTACCTGTCTGTGATGCCAGTAATGGTAGTGAGCGTGGATACGTATGTCAATGTATGAGTATGGTCTGCTGGTAAGCAGAAGTAGGTGGTTTGGGAGGACATACAACTGTAGTTGGCTACCGAGTTGTTTACCAGAGGAATCAGTGGTGTCAAATGAGAGGCCCTTTTGTATGTGTCTCTGGAGGAAGGTGGTGTGTACCCATAAGTAAAGAAGTCTGTACCTGTAGATGGATGGGGACTGTGGGTCACCACAACTCACATGTCCAGGTGCCACCAGCTAGGAAAACTGAGGATCCAGAGCCCATTACTGGGTGGACTGTGTGTCTAAGCCCAGTTACTAGAGGGATGAATTGCATGTATGTATATGTTTCCCATTGACAGATCTTTATCCTGAGCAGCTGGAGAGGGGAATAAGATGAGGCTATTGATTTTTCTTGTCTTTATATGAAAGTTTAACGTTTCTAGCTATGTTGGTCTGTGTGGCTGTGTCTATACATATAGTGTTTTCAAAACCTAAAGAGTTTCTCAGACAGGCTACCTTCTGGGTAAAAATTAATTCCATTTATATCATAAAGACATAAGAGGGTATAGGACACCACCACTTCAAGCAGCCACTAGATGTTAATTTCTATTTTTCACCTGTAATAGCCAATAAAGGATGACATTTTCTGTTTTCAGACCAATTTTACTTTCCCAGAGTGTTACAACTCTTTCAGATGATATGTTGCTGTTACAGTTTCTTGGTTTTGCACTTACCAATGGTATCTCATAATGTTTTCAGCTTCCAGGTACCCCAGCTGTATCTCATGGAGGCCAGCTGCACTTTTCAAGGGTGTTTCTAGTTCCCAAGCCTAGTTCCCAGGCTGGCAGGTGTTTCCTTCTGCTCAGTAATTTCCCCCTTCTAATCAAGTCACTTTTATGGCTGCTGTTATTAATTATATAAGTGTGTTTGTGTGCATGTGTGCCTAATTTCATGCTCAGCTTTGCTCCTGGTTTCAACTGTTAGCCTTACTCATATCAGACTAACAGGTGCAGCAACTGCTAAAACCTTTATAGTCCTGGAGCTGATTGACAGCAAAATTGGACAACATTAAGGCTGTGCTTAAGCAGTGTGCCTCTTTAAGACAGGTTATACCTGGTTGTGTTTCAACACAAGGTCAGATATGCTTCACAAATTGTAGGTGCTTGAAAGCGAGTATAGGAACAACGTATGAATTAATCTACAGATGAGTTTAATGAGAGTAAAGTTCTACTTTCCACTGAGGAAGAGGAGAGAATGTAATCTCTATATGGGTCAGCTGCTGCAGCTGGGATGACTGCTGTCAGGATTTAGGGCTGGTGCAGCTGACTTCAGAAGCATGAGTTGGATAGGAACAAGGGCGCAGCACCCCAAACCTTCATTTTCTTGCTGTTTAGTTGTATATAACCCTGTAGTCTGAAGGCTGGAACTATTAATCTCTCTACATCCAGAATTCTTCCTTCATGTTCTATCTTTCCAATCAGTTTTGCAATTATTCTTTTGTAATGATGGTATATTATCTCTAAGAAATATGTATTCTGATGAATAAAGAAATGAAATATGAGTGGCTAGTAAGAGGCTAAATTTTAGGTCTTATTTTTAGTAACATCAAGTGTGCTGTTCTCCACTGTTTATTAACAACGCATAAATGTCCATTGTAATATCTTCTTTTTAAATGGAATGTGTTGGCAGGGCTGCTGTGCGACTACTTCCTGTAGAGTTTAAGGCATAAAATATCTAAGAAGGTTTTATTCCCTGTAATGAAAGTCTGATTCTTGTAAATAAGTGAGATTTTAGGGGGTAGATGACTAATTTGATCACAATGGTCATGTGCAATCCTACTTTATTATCATTAGTGTACGGGTAGGTCTGTTGAGCTCAGTTGTTGGTACTGTCTCTGATGAAGCACTTCAAATTCCAGTTAGTGAGATCTTGTTCAACCAATATGTAGCCCTGAGGTGAGGACACATCCAGTGTCAAGTGGTTCAGGGTCTCTTTTAAACAAGTATTCTGCTACAATGTCCAATTCCAGAGCACAAAAATCATATCTCAAATTTTAAAATCCCTTACGAGCTCAGACTGCAATAAATCTATCTTTTGATGAATGATAAATAGAAGTTTGAGGTGCAGAATTTTGCCAAAGTCTTACTCTCTTCTTCCAGCAAAAAATTAAGTCTGTAGGCCTCTCTTTAATAGATCATTTTGCTATCTGTCTGGCTTCTCACAGAAAGTCAGCTGCAGGTGCCCAATGGGTCAATTTTATAAATGTAAGAAAGCTGCTATGTGCCTAAATTTAAGAAACATGGACTTTTCTTAAATGAAGATGAAACAGACTATGTCCTTGACTTTGCCTCATAATTTCATATATTCTTCTAAATAAATGTAAAACAACAAAAACCCTACACTCACTGAATGGTAGGATTTCTACTTCACAACTGACAGAAAATATACTGTCAGATCAGTAAAAATAGATCTAGATGCAAGATGTATTTCATATGTAGGTAGGCAAGCCTTCCTTGGCTCCCTGAATTCCCAGCTAGTGCTAGAAAGGAGGTTATTTCTCCTTGTTTGGTTTCTAATAATAATTCAAGAACTGGAAAAAAAAAATTACTGATGCTGACCTTGCATTGGTGGAGCAGACTTATTTTCATGTGTTTCAGTAACTTTTTTTACCCTTTTTTCAATTCCTTGTGACTTGATCATATTTTAATTTTTTTCGACTGAAGCTGTCTCAGGCTTTTCATGGGTCCTTCCCCACCATTTTCCTTTCCCAATATTAACAACATGTAGGCTATAGAAAATAAACTGTTCTCTATTATTTAAAATTCTGTTAATCTTATTGTTCAAAAACTTTAACTTCACCAGTCTTTGGAGGAAATAGATAAAATTTCATGGTGGAGTAGCACCTCTAATGTCTCTGTGCCTCTGATCATCTGTATAAACCCCGTGAAAATGTGTCATGGTTTAATCCTTAAAAAAACAACCAAAGAAAACCCAACAAAACCAACCAACTGAAAAAACACCTTGTGATTTTCATACAATTACAAAAGAAAATTTGGATTTTAAGAAATGGATTTAACATGTGTTTCAGTCAAGGCCTGAACAGGCTGCACCCTGTTCTCAACTGCACCCAGGAGCTGTTGCACCCTCAACTGCTATGAACATGGTCTGAGTAATGCAGGCAAAACCAGAAAAATAACCTTTTTTGCAATGCACCTAACTTAATTTTGAACATGGACAACATGATTAAAGAAGATGCCTGATGTGCATGCAAAGGTAACAGTAGCTGGGGAAGGAGGAGGAAAGGAGACAGACAAAGGAAAGCCCAGAAATTGAAAGATTAGATTAAATCAAGAAGCCTAACAATAGGGAGAAGCGTGGTGAAGTAGTTGGTTGGTTGGGGACAAGAAAAAATGTCTTATCATGAAGGAAAAAGTACCTGGGACTTGGGATTCTGGGACACAGAGTAGAAAGGGCAGAAATGTTTTAATTGGGGAGCATAACTTATGCTTGTGAATTCACAACATTGGTAGTGAATATTTAACTTAGGATTTCTATGATGACAATCTCTTTTGTGATTCAAGAAAATCTGCTATTTCTTTTCATTTGTTCAGTACTAAGGAGAAAAAAAACAACGGAGGGAAAAATGTTAATATAATAATGGTAAAATTATCAGACTATTAAAGTTAATGGGAACTTTCCTAGAAAAAATATTTAATTCTCTTGCTAGCAATAAATTACTGCAAACCCTCCAATTTTCAAAAGATCCTCTCAGTTAAGTATTTGTTAAAAATTACTGTAATTAATTTTTATTACATCCCCTTAGGCTTAGGTTTTACTAAATTATCAGAGAAAATGTTAAAGTTTATGTTCATGTAGATTTATTTGCCCTTGAATATGCTTAATTAAGTTTGAAGAATGACAGAATATTCTTTGTGGATGACTATTGCGATACATAGAAGGTGTATCAGTAAGATTTTTATGCTGGAAATGCATGCTTTTTTCTTTTCACTCTACAATGCTCCTCTCTTTTATTTATTCCTCCCACCCCCCCGACCCCCCAAGCAATTATTGTTGCTTTGGACATTCAGCAGTGTGCATAGATGCATAGATCATGAACATACTGACATGAACAAATAACTCCACCTTGATCGAAGCAAATCTTACTGTTTGCTCCATGAACCTGAACTCACTTTACAGTTCTGGGAGTTCTTAGAAGTAAATTATTATACACAGTCATGTTCTTGCACTAAAATTTAAAGCCTTGAAAAATAAGACAGTTTTTCAGCTTTGGTACATTGCTATTAACATAGATGTTCTTGTCTGACTTCCAATTTATAAAACTTTTGTGTGTTACAATTTTCAATCTGAGATTTTAGCTCTAGAATTTAGCAAGACAAGGTTTATTCACTGAGAATTAAATCTTCTTTAAAGGAGAGCAGCAGAAGTTGGATTCAGCAAGGGACTGAGGCCAAAGAGGAGCACGAGTTGGTTAGAATTCTTCCAACCATTTCCTTATGGAAATGGAAGATTCTAGACATTTTCAAATTATTCATAAGAAAAGAAGCATATCTGCCAAGATGCCTCAAAATAGTCAGATTCCCAGTTGTAGTATAAACTTTTGAAAATGTTTACGGATACTGACAGTTTTCCAATCTTGGATAAGTGTCTAATCCTTTTGTAGAACAGCATGTCCTAGTTTTTCATTATCTCTGGCACAGAAGGGTAAATTGCATGCAAAATTCATCATTTCCTCCTGCTGTCTAAAATCACTTTCTTTGTAAAATAATGTATGGAGATTGCTTTCCACTTACAGCTTCTTTTAAACTTATGCTTGTTGAACGATTCCTTCTTTGAGTAGACTGGTAAATCAGTATTTGGAAATGGGATAAATGGACCTTTCTCCTTCAATGATGCCTTTCTGATGCAGTTATGTTTTGTGCAACTGCCCAAAGCTTACATTCCAGGGCAATACCTGCAAAGAATGATGCCAGTAGGTGGAAAGTTGAGGGAGGACAAGGCCAAGAAATGCTACCTCTGTGATGCTATACCTTTACGAATTAAATGCATATTTAACTACCTCTGCTTTCCCAGGGGTGAATGAAGTAGTAATTAGTGTAATTTAAGGTCAAGAGGAGAAAAGGATAGTTAAATGTCAGTAGATGAGCCCTGTATGCTATACTGGAGCGAGGTTTTGTTTCGCGCACTAGGTTTTTCAAACATTTACATTTGTAGATCATTGATAGTTTTATGGCCCTCACCTATTAGCAAATGTAACCATTCTTTCTGGGAAATTCAGTACCTCCAGTTTGGAAGGAGTGATTTCTGTATCCTTCTTAGGAGTCTTTCAAGCCCTCTCTCTTTTGTTAATCTTGCCTCTTAGAATAAGGTGAGGTCTCTATCTGGGTGTATTATTCTGTGTTTTACAGATGAATCTGTAAAATCTTTGGATGTTTACCAATGTATACAGCCTCTTCCTTTGGCAGCATTTATATAGCTTTTCTGTTTTTGTGCACCTTACTTTCATACCCTCCATACAAGTAGCAAGAAAAGAGAGAGAAAATGCCTTTCTCTTCAGTGGCCCACCCTTCTGGAGTGAGTAAGAGAAAAGCAATGTAGTTCTGCTTGACAGTCTCATAACAAGGAATAATAGCACCTGTTTAAAGGTAATAGTATTAAACATGCTCTAAGGTTCCAATGCCATCTGTTCCCGGATCTTCCCAGATATTTAGGTTGTTACTCTACTGAATTAATTCTAAAATCAGCTAAGCATTCTTCAAAAATTAAATCAGGGGTTAATATGGGGACCGGTGCTCTTTAATATCTTTGTTAGATACATGGACAGTGGGATGGAGCTTGCTGATGACACCAAACTCTGTGGCACAGTCAACACACTGGAGGGAAGAGATGCCATCCAGAGGGACCTGGACAGGCTCAAGAGGCAGGCCTGTGTGAACCTCATGAAGTTAAAACAGACCAAGTGCAAGGTCCTGCACATAGGTCATGGAAATCCCAGACACAAATACTGGTTTTGTAGAGAATGGATTGAGATCAACCTTAGGGAGCAGGCCTTGGAGATGTTGGTGGATGAGAAGCTCAACATGAGCTGGCAGTGTTCACTGACAGTCCAGAAAGCCAACTTCATCTTGGGCTGCATTAAAAGAATTGTGGCCAGCAGGGCGAGGGAGGTGATTCTGCCCCTCTGCTCCTCTCTGGTGAGACCCTACCTGGAGTAGTGCATCCAGCTCTGGAGTCCCCACATTAGAAGGACATGGACATGTTGGAATGAGTAAAGATGAGGGCCACAAAGATGATCAGAGGACTGGAGCACCTCTCCTATGAAGACAGGCTGAGAGAATCGGGAATGTTCAGCCTGGAGAAGAGAAGGCTCCAGGAAGATCTTATAGAAGCCTTCCAGTACCTAAAGGGGATCTACAGGAGAGATGGAGAGGGACTTTTTATCATGCGGTGTAGCTATAGGACAAGGCGTAATGGCTTTACAATGAAAGAGGAGAAATTTAGAT